>JAGDQP010004432.1:12752-60993 GCA_022664845.1 Lepisma saccharinum
TATATATATATATATATATATATATATATAAAATATCCAATATGAAATGAAACCAATGTAATAATACTTTCTCCAACGCCGAAACCAACTTCTTCAACTAATTTATCTTCAAACAGATGTCCTATATGCATTGCAATTACGATTTGATTGGACAGAAAGGAACTTACGAAACAAAAGTAAAATAGTGTTCATTAACGTTACCAAGACTAGGATACAGATCAATCTCCAATGCCTATTCCCACTATTCGAACCGAGTACTTTCGAATACTTCCCCTGTAACACACACAGGCAGAAACATTCATTTATCGATTTTCGCACCGTCAAATCAGCGTTTCCACATTATAAACGCTACTTGAGTTACATGGTGTTTACTAATTTTGTGACCTGAAATTCCCTGAGTTTTTCAAGTTTTCCATGATATATTTTTTTTTTCAAATTCCCTGAGTTCTTAGTATAGTGAAACATACGCAATGTTTTTTTTTTTTAATCCCACACCATCCAGTCCCAACTTCTTGTATATTATTGCTATTTCACAAGCGAAACATGAAGATAATTTCTTTAAGATGAAGGATTTTAACACAATGAAAAAATCCGGTCAGCAGTGGGAATCAAACAAATGACCGCCGCCTTGCCTGGGCAGTGTTCTTACAAACCATGGACAGGTTCACCCCATAAATTTCCTTGAGTTTCCCTCATAAATTATAGATTTCTCTGGGTCTTCCAGATCTATAGAATTCCCTGAGTATTCCAGGTTTTCTAGGGTGGTAGACACCCTGAGTTACTATGGCATCTTCCTCAAGGTAAAGGTGAATCAGGAGAGAAAAAAAAAAAGAGGGTAACCATGAAGGAGACATTACATCCCCGTCAATAGAACTTTTATCTCAACAACATGTAAGCAGTTTAAGTGCGTACGTATTTTTTTAATTGACAGTGATAAGAATTTCTTTTTAGTTACTCATTGTTTAGTTTAGGTGCCCTTCTCCTTTCATCTTTACCCTGAGAAAGAGGACGCTTTTCGTCTTCGAAAGTACTCGGTTTGAACTGAATGTGAACCTAGATCATAGACTCGGTAAGGCAATCATGTTTCAAATCTCCCGACGACGTTAGTTTGTATAAGACTATTCATTTCAGTTATTAAGCAAATATAAGTCATAAATATTTACACTTATATGGATTGGATTGCTGAATATTACCTTTTGCAACCTGTTTATTTGGTCCAGAGCATGTGGAAGAAGAGGTCGAATACTATTAATCTCCATCAACGTTAAATGATCCAATTTCGCATGACTTCCTCCGCTCTTGATAAAAGCATCGACAGAGGAACGTAGTTTCGCCATACGCATGTCCCAAATATCCTAGAAAGACATAAGAAAACGTTTATCACCACCATCAACACAATCTTAATGTACTTTTTACTTTAAGGCTCAATCCAAGTGGGTTTTCCCGCCTTTTTCATTTTACGTCAATTATTCAGATTTCAGCAGAGGAAAACAGAAATTAACTTTCACGGACCAAAGTTCATTTTGGCCTTCAATATTGAGTATAATTAGTTTTAATTAAATGCTAGTAGTAACTGCAGAATTGTGTGCAGACACTTTGCGTACATTATTCTGTCCGAAAAGTGTCTGTCCACAATCCTGAGTTTAGTATTAATATTTTATTACAACTAATTGTACTCATTATTGAAGGACGAAACGAACTTTGGTCCGTGAAAGTTTATTTCTGTTCTCCTCTACTGAAATTTGAATAATTGACGTAAAATGAAAAAGGCGGGAAAACCCACTTGGATTGAGCCTTAATCCTCTAAAACTAACATCTTACAGTATTAGTCAAATTACTGAACTCATTGGGAAAATATTAACAGTAAAACATTGTATTGAAAGCGTTCTAACTTATTTTCTGAGCTGTAAACAAACTTTTATGTATCTTGACACGTAATCTCTGATTCAAAATAATCGCCTTTTCACTTTCCTTTCTTCGCTTTTTTCTTTCATTTCTTTGACGAAAGGGGGTATAGAACTGCTCTCACGGCCTGGAAATAGTTGAGATTCGAATTCCATTAAGAACATCTCGAATGATCTGAAGAACACAGTACATGAGACGCTCTATATCACCAAAATCCAGAGTTAATTGAACGCATAACTAAAGTGTAGCATCATAACCCTGAATACCTGTTTTGATCTAGAAGCATATCAGATCGATGTCTCGAATTTCTTTTGCCCTTATCAAGGTCAAAGGTGATCATACAGGGCATCTGTGTATGCAAGATCAAATAATCACTTACGTTTGTTACTTTTCAATTAATAAATGAGCTTAATGCGAAAATAAAGTTTGTAAACTTTATTTTTATATGGGCCAGTCTAGTAACTTTGGACTTCGGCCCATCACGATTCGCCTTTAGCTGTTAAAATCAACACCCATTCCGGGACTCGAACCCGGAACCTTCGAGCCTATGGCCTACCGCCGCAGACCGCTCGTCCACCAAGTTCAATAACTTGGCCAATACTGTACTTAACCCTGCTTTATATAAATTCTATTGCGATAATCCAGTGGCTTTCTGTTTAAAATCACACATCCTCACAAATTTGTACATTTTTTCCCTACCAATTCGGCGAATCCAGGGTCGTACGTATAAAAGAAACAATGAATGCCTGCATCTGTGTTGTACTCCACAGGATGTTCTGTTAGTAGATTTACATAATAGATTCTTAGCGACAAACTCTCTTAATCTGGTTTTGTTTTTCTGTTTTTGTACAGTATTTCGAAGTGAAAATCATGTACCTTTCTGAGGGTATTCCTTCCAGAAAGTAGGTATTTTATTTGATGAAAATAATAAATGCCCTACTGTAATAATTGAATTACTACAATACGGCAAAAATACGCAAATGTTTATATAGAATATTTCCAATCCAAATTCAAGTTATAACACAGTAACATTATATCCGTATGTCATACATCAATGCATTAATTAAAACTATTTATATATATATATATACTTTAATAAAAGATAAAATATATAAATATGGCGTTTTCTTAACATCACTCCCGCACCTGTCCGCTCTGTCAATTTTTATTTCTACCAGTTGAAAACGCTTTTGCGAAACGTACTAACTTTCTATAGTGTTTGTGAAGTTCGTGTGCTCCTACCTCAAGATTTCACTATGTCAGTATCCTTTTTTTTCACCACCTTGATTATCATCTTCTATACTATATATATATAAATCACAGCCATATTCAATCCACTAGTGGACTAGCCGAAGCTCTCACTGTGATCGCCACTGTCTTTTATTCACAGCAGCTTCCCAATTGTCCTCACGATGCTGGGTCAACACCGAAATTTTTTAGCCCCCACCGGGAATCGAATCCGGGACCGCTCCGCACTGAAGTCGAGCGCGCTACCGACTAGGCTACGCAGATGCATATATATATCGAAAGCATATTATTAGTGAATTTGGTATGTAGACGTATTCAATGTGAAGTGATTCATTCATCACAATGTAATTTCAGTTCCTAGTTGCAATCTTTGAAAACTGGTCTTGAGAGTGGTGCCATTTGTTGACCAAAATATTAGGTAACAACAAAAAAGTATGAAAACTTGTTTATCGTTATTTTGCACGTTCATTACAATCTAATCGAGATACCCAGTAAAGTAACATCACGTGGACGAGTCATACAATCATAACGCTTATCTGCTAGTTCCATAACAACCTCGCTGTGTGGATTAAAATTAACTCTAGGTCTTCGAGCACGCTCCGGGTTCTTTTGCAAGAAGCAAGGTTTTGGAGTAAGTAAAAGGTAAATCAGAGAAATGGAAATGGTTAACGCTGAAGAGATCCAGCAAATTAGTGATGTTTTAGACCTTTCTATTCCAGTGTTCTACATTTTACTTACGCCAAATCTTTGTTACAGTAATAGTAAAAACAGCAATGAACCTAGAACAAACTGCAACAGAATTTCTGACAGCGGTTTCTAGATAAAATATATGTGCAGAAAACGATGTGTTTGAATGAAACATAATTTTCATACCAAAATTAGTTTCCAATATTCTCACCTCGGCATTGGATTTACTTCATTGAAATTTAATAAGTTGATAAACAATGATCAATATCACATTAAAACATTTCTTCGTATGCTACTTCAATAACCAGAGTAACCAATACATTCTAAAACTTAGAATCCGCTTTGTTTACCAACAAGGAGATGGCACGGTCTGAGAATTTTAGTTTTGGACTAGATTTTGCGCGATAGTAATGTATTCCTTCAGCAGGTATTAATGTAAGAAAATAGTAGGGGCACTATGCAGCCAGTTGCGAGTAACGATGGGGCAATATGAGAAGGGACCTTCGAGAAATAGGTGTTTATTACCTGCAGGGTACACTACTATCACACGATGTCTGGACCAAAACTAAAACTCCCAGACCGTGCCATCTCCTTGTTAGTAAACAAAGCGGATTCTAAGTTTTAGAATGTATTGGTTACTCTGGTTATTGTAGTATACGAAGAAATGTTTTAATGTGATATTGATCATTGTTTATCAACTTATTAAATTTCAATGAAGTAAATCCAATGCCGAGGTAAGAATATTGGAAACTAATCTCGGTATGAAAATTATGCTCCATTCAAACATCGTTCTCAGCACATATTTTTCATCTAGAAACCACTATCAGAAATTCTTCTGGAATTAAAATCCGCCATGTTCGGTTTATTATTTCATGTCTTCATATAACCTAGGACACAGTTTGGATCAAGATGAATTTAATGACACCTCATTAGTTAAAATCGTTGAAGTAGTTTAGGCTTTACAAGGTAACAAACTTACATAAATAGCAGGTGAAAATCCGCCATTTCATTTCCGCCATCTTGGATTTATTATTTCATAGCTTCATACAGCCTAGAACCCAGTATGGATCAAGGCAAATCCAACGACACCTCATTTGTTAAAATCGCTCACGTAGTTTAGTCTCTACGAGGTAACAAATTTACAGACATACATACATAGATAGCCTGTGAAAATCCGAAAATTTGCTAATTTCCACCATATTGGAGTTATGAATCGAGTTACAGTGATAGACTATGTCCCATCGTTTTCAGCACTCATTTTTCATCTAGAAACCGCTGTCAGAAATTCTGTTGCAATTTGTTCTAGGTTCACCTAAAAATTGAGATAGCTTGACTGGACTATAATTGAAAATAAACTCAGAGTGGGCTCGGAGTGAATTCTTATCAACATCCTAAACGAGTTGGTGAGCTTCTAAGGACGCGACCTACAGTTTTTGGTATAGTGGGCGCCGAACCACTGCGTTCAACTGACCCCAGCGGGATTTGAACCCGTGACCACGCGCAAAGAAAGCGAACGCTCTAACCTCTCGGCCATCCCGAGGTTCAGAGCTGGCTTGGAAGCCTATAGATACACAGCAAGGCTATTCCTGGAACTAGCAGATAACCGTTATAAATAGAGAAACAAGGTCTGTCCGGCAAGTAATGTCATATATTTTATTGTGAAGCGCGCTCTGTCCGCCGGCATCGATGGTGATGTAAGTCAACTACCGAGCGAGTGCATGGCATAGGCGGTTTTGGAAGGTCGACGATGAAGCCCGCGCTGGACGCCCGTCAACCTCCTCAAACGACGAAAATGTGACTCGTGTGAAACAACTTTTGGGGAACAGACCGTCAAATGGGTCTTCGTTTAATGGCCGACATGTAAAATATTCGAAAAACTAGTATTATTGTCCTTACTATTATGTAAATATTTTTTTTCTTTTTTCATACTTGGTGACATTACTTTCCGGACAGACCTTGTATGTTTATGCACGGACAACAATGTATTCTAAAAAAAAAAATGTGTACCTTGGAAATATTATCTACTGTGTTGCAAAACAGTTAACGTTCTAATTCTAAAAGGGATGAAGCAGAGTTGCAGCAGGGATGAACACTGAACACAAAGTTTTTTTTTTCCTTTCATATCTTATTTTACATGACTAAATACACGTATACATACAAGAAAATCTTTTAACACAATAAATAGTCGTTTGCGCTGACGAACCCTTCAAGTTGAAGGTATCTCCACAAAGGAATGTTTTTTTTTTGTTTTTTTTTTGTCATTCAAGAGGACCATAAGTAATTCTTGAGGTACAGTCACCGACAAAAGTTTGTACCCAGTCGTAAATTCTTCTCCAGATAATCCTGGAATGGATACACCGATCCGAGTACAGCCTTTTGAAACTTACAGAAAATCAAATTTTCTTTACGTTACAGGAAACAGTACTCAAATCATTGAATCCATTTCAAATTTATTTAGAGAAGAAATTTCACGACGGTACAAATTTATGGCTCTGACTGTACATATTTCACTATCATTATCATCACTGGTGTTGTCTTCACTCTTTTGATGTTATAAGGAAGACATCACACCAATATAACAGCACTACCATAATTAACTACACTAAACGAAGCATTTTAAGACAAGAATAAGTACACATTGTAACATAAAATCAGTTTAAAAAAGCAATGAATTAGATCGAGAGAGGCTGACAAAGAGGTGAACACTTCCCACAGAGCTGTGTTGAATTCGAAGTAGTCATTCACGTAAGCTTGGCTCAGGGCGTATGGATGATGATTGAAGAATTGGTGGAATGAAGAAAATGGGAGAACCCCGGGAATCCCACATGCACCAGAGCTGAGCGGTCTACCAATGAGTCACCGCGGCCCCACAGCTTTGATGCCCAGCATAGAACCAAGACCTGAAGCAGTCGATCTGGGAAAATAGTGAGAAACACAAAGCGAGCTACGATTTTACTTTACCTATAGTTTATCGTGTTCCTTCCTTTATCGCTTACGTTGAAAATGCGTGAGTGAAAGGTGAATGGAAGTTTGTCGAGAGGTTTCAAAGACAAATCAATCCCTATATTAAACTGCTAGACCGAGTAAGATGCTCAAAGCGAATTCATTTTAATCAAAAGCAAGACGTTTTAAAAATAAACACACAACCACCACCAACCTTAAGAACTGTGCGTATTTCGTCTGCCCTTGGAATGTCTTCACCTGCAGCTCCCAACAGCAGCTGAGCTTCCACCATGTAATGTTCACTAGGCATCTTCGTGAAAAATCTGTTGAGTAAGAGTTATTATATAATTATTAATTACAAAAGGAAATCACATCTGTGCACCACACTTAGGCAAAGCCGCCACTTACATGAAATCTTGTATCAATTAATTATTACTTTTGCAGCCTAATACCACAGTATTTGTATTTACAACCAAGCTTTTTACTATGCTGTTCTTAAGCAGAAACAGTACATTAGAAGACAATACCTTCAATACTTTGTTTAAAACTGGTATTTACATTTACTTATGGCCTTGGCGTCTCTGGCTCACACCGAGACAGGGAAGAAAGAGAACAAGGCTTTACTTAAGGTACCTTGGCCAAACAGGAAATTCAGGGCCAGTTCTACAATCGACCGCTAAACTTCTAGTCATCGCAAGTTGAGGCCAACTTGACCTCAATTTGGTCTCAACTCAGCGCTGACTAGAAGTTTAGCGCTCGATTGTAGAACTGGCCCTCAGTGAGGATAGTCGGCTGCTGGGTTAGAAACCGCATGCCTACCCATAGTCAATCCAAAGTCCATGACATTACTGCTTGGACTACACGGCCACTTGTGTGGAAAGATTTCAAAATCTCAAATGCAGTGAAACAAGAGCTAGTTAATACAAATAATTGAAGGTTAAAAAAAAAAAAAACTGGACGACAAGTGTTTGTTTGAGGTCTACTATCATTTAGTTAATGATAAAGCTCCCGTAATATTTCCACACACTGCAAAAACTCGTATTTTATGACCCGTGCAAGCTGAAACAAAACTGCGACTTCGATTTCCTTTGGTAAGTGCACATAACATCTGTGAACAAAAATAGCATTTCTATCAATTTATCAAAAAAAAAAAGTACATTTCACACTTGTAATAACTTTTCTAACGCTTGATAAACCAACACCACCATATTTCTACAAACGTGAATACATTTACTTCCATGAAATAAAATATATTTTCAGTTGTGTTATCACTTCTTTGTTGTCTTCTGCTTAGTATTTACTTGACATTTCTCCGAACACTTTACCAATTTCATATGTTGCACACGTTTGCCTCCAGTACTACTGAAAAAGACAAAACAATTTCCCACTGCCGTGACGCAGCTGTTTTATTAAAACTATTTTCATTACAACGAATTTCAAATGCACATTTATTTTTATACTTCCTTTCCAAAACAACTCGCCAATTTCAAGAATCATAAGGTTCTCCGCGTGCCTTCCTCTTTCTCTTTTGGAACGCTACAACGAACATTACCAGAAATCAATATGAAAAGGAAACTGAATGGAGGCGCAAGAAGCATTTTAAATAAATAAAGCCTACACATTCTTACTCCTCTCTTCTCTGCACAGTATGTCTTCCCATTCCTCATTGATACTCAACCCACAATTCCAGTTCATCGCTTTTCTCCCGTTCTCTTGCTTCTTCCCATTTATTAACCAATATCCTTTCCTCTTGTTCTAGTAATCTCCGCCCCATCGACTCTTCCTGGACATGTTTGTAAATAACGTTCCTGTCCCGTTTTAGCCTGACATCATCCTTGTGTTGTTTAAGCCTCTCCTGTAATTTCTCTTTCGTCTCTCCTATATACACCGCATCACAGTTCATACACGGAACCCTGTACAAAACCCCTCTTTGTTCTTCGGCCTTTAGGGGACCTTTCTTCTTGTTTCTCACTAAGTAAAAGACCTACTTCCCTCCTTTGCTATATGTTTTCACTCCCACCTTGCCCAACAATCGCTTCATTTACTTCCAGAAAGCGAACTATCTCAGGGACATGACTGGTGGAAGATGTAGAAAGGATCTCTTGGCCTTCTGTGGTTATTATGAACTCATAGCGTTGATTGTTGTGTGAGTATTTCGTCTGAGGAAGGTATGGATAGAGCACCGAAACTGTTATTTTGTTACTGTTTATATTTTATTTATTATTTTTTTTAATAATAAAGTGTATAAACCTTGGCAGCCTGTTTTCATTAAATTAAGTATGGATACAAGGCCTCAACACAGTTAAGTTTTACATTAACACTGTCAATAGCAAAGATTTCCTTTTTAACTTTCAAGCATTTTGGAACGTTCTAAATGGAGGAAAAGCCAGTAATCTTTTTAAATTCATTATGAAGATCATAATACATTCCTTTTCATACGAATCTTTGAGCCACAACTGATTCCTGAGATTGATTTTCAATTACGCATTCTTTGCGAACCGCAAGTTATCTTGTCTTCCACAGTAGAATTTCCATGTGACAGTAAAATACTCTTTTTAACAAAGCTGTAAGTTCTGAGTCACCAAATGCAATAACGCATTCTCGGTAATTTTTTTTTTTTTTTATTTATCTAAAATATTTAAATTGTCTTCTTACCTTGTTAGCGTTTTTTCCACAAATCCACTTATTTGCGACAAACGTCACACGACAAGAATAAAGGCTTTTAAGATTTATGTACATTGCTTAAAGCAAGAACAATGTTTCTTTGAAGAAATTCACAAACGTGCGTATTTTCGGAGCTAGAGGTACCGAGAGTTATCGCGGCACCATTACAAATGATGTCATATTTCGACAAATAATGAAGCAAAGCTTACCACCTCACAATCACAGTAGTATTCCAAATAATCTAATTCAGTGAAGTTTGATTGAAAATTGCAGATTCAAGATCTCTATACTTGTCCATCGCACAATGTTAATTCCTTGGAAATTAAATTCTTAAGTGGGAAAATCCCTTTATGCACCATTCCCTCAATCATACAAGCTTTGATGAAAAACACACATAGATGGCCGCCTACAGTTTACGTTTTCTCTGCCTTTGAGACTACTCAAAGAAACTACTTCTCTCTTCCAGACCGTTGTGAAATTTCAGGGTTTGCCAGACGTATGAAAATAGTATTTCGTTTCCTTTATAATTTTACTGGTGTGTCGAAAGCAGACAAACAACTTAAGGTTAATGTAAGGCTACGATCTCCAGCAAAAGACGATAGCACTATATCTCTTTATGTGTATAATATATTTTTATCGTTGCACGAAATTTCAATGCTGCTCGTACAAATTCAAGCCAAGAGAGAGTTCTAACTTGTAGGGAAGAAAGTTCATAACCAATGCAAGAGTTCTATCTATGCTGAGTTATTTTCTTTCTTGTTCATTGTTGAAATCGCTTCATTGTTATAGGTTTGGATATCCATAACAACAATGAACAAAAAAAAATGTCATCGATCGAACTCTTGAATTGATTATGAACTTTCTTTCCTGAAAGTTTGAACTCTCTAGGCTTGACTTTGTAGGAGCAGCATTGACATTTCGAACAACGATAAAAATGCATTAGACATACCATCTTTTGTTGGAGATCTTTGCTTTACATTAACCTTAAGACAAGGCGAGTCCACTGACTGCAAATTCTTTATCAGCACATAGCTGGAAGACTTCCTCGGAATTACTCAACCCTACCCCTCCACTTCCCACTCACCGAGGGTTTGTGGTCAAGGTCAAAATCCCTTTTCACTTGTTTCGTCAAGTAGCTTTCACGACGAAAACTAGCTTGTTGTTGTCCAGGATAGAATTCAATGGCGAGTGTTACTGCGGCGATGAACGGTGCGAGTTGCGTAAGCCACAAAGTGAGTTAATGTGTCAAGTGACCTAAAGAAATTGAAAAAGCAGTTCTAGGTATGATCCTGGCATTCACCTTTAAAGATTAAAGAAAATCCTAGAAAGCATGTCAAGATGGCCTACTTGAGCAGCGCCCGAAACCTCTCCAGTGCTTAATCGAAGTTAACAATAACCACAAGACCACGAGGGCCATTTGTCCTGCTTTTGATGTTCATTTCCTGTGTCCGGCTTAACAGTCAAGCCGAACGCTTATTTGTCCTGTTTTTAGTTGTTTCATATTAGCATATTTAGTTTCCCATCATTCTCATGGTTTCAATCCTAAAGACATTTTCCGAATTTCTAAATTTTAAATACATTTTTAGCTGTTAGATTGCTTTCAAAACAAACAAAAAATCTAGACCTGGCGAGAAACCCCGCAAATTTTCTTTATGTTTCCAAGTCCGAAATCCAATTTTGTTTTAATTTAGAAGTAAAGAGCGAGAGTGTAACGTGCAGTGACATTCTTAAAGCCTTCCTGCAAAACTGACGACTAGTAAAAGGGGATCGAGAAGAAAAATATGAACAAAAAGGTAAAACATTTAATATGTGAGGACATCCACTAGCAACGTAAGAGAGTTTACTATAGTCTATAAATGTTGCTTATGGTCTTGTTATAAATTGTTTGGAAACTTAACTCCATTACTCATTACCCTCTGATGGTTAGTATTAATTACGCAATTAATAACTTTTTTTCGTATTTTATACGTATTTGTTATGTCAACCTATTTATCGTTCAACAGTCACAACAAAAGGTATGGTAAATTAACAGGAAATCAGTCTCACATCATCTTGCATTTTATTTTTTTGTAGATCGTGAAAGTGTCCGGCTTTTTAAACATCCCTTACGGCCACCCTAACGAGAGCTGAGTATGATTGACAGACATCTCACGGTGTCCAGTGAGCAGTAACAAACAAAAGTTCCGCACTTTTCCAGACCAAAATAACATTTTTTCCATATTTTTGTGGGAAAAAGGTAGAAAAATAAGCTTAATTTGGCCTTCTACACGCAACAGGAGAATCAACGTATACTATAGCTTTGGCTTGGTTAAAAATAAGGCGTATTCCTGCAAAGCATGTGCAACAAACACCCTTCTCTGCTCCGTTCCAAGAGCAGGAACATCCATAAATTGGGCAAAACACGGAGAAATCCAATATTATCATGACTTTTCTCCGATCTAAAGAAAATTCCCTGACTTTTGCCAGTCTTCCATACCGCTGGACACCATGGTTATGTAAATCCGAAATAAGCTAGTGTGCACTTAAGAACGGAGTCTACAATTTTAGATAAACTGGATTCGGAATCACTCGTTCAACAGACTGTCAAGTCTGGGTTTGAATTGATGAATATGCGTCTGAAATAGTTACGGGCTGGGGTAACTAAAGCACTATTTATCTATTCGCTGGCGAAGAAAATAAATCACTATTAATATATGGGTCACTCGAATACATTTCTCCAGCGATGCCCTTGGAAGGTGTGTTATAACTTATTTGACAGACTTTTTAACTTCACTGAATTGAGAAATGTGTCTGATAATCATGTGTGGAAAAGATTAGATGGCTTGCAACTCAAACTTAATGGGAGTGGAAACGGTAAGCAACGAACAGTGAATTCCTCAGCCTGTTCTCCTTCTGAACGGCGGAGAGTATTGGGTACTACTTCCATTGTGAGTTGATAACCGGACACGTCTTATAAGTCGAGAGATGACGTCATTTGTGAACCTGCCTTGTTAACTTTGCGCGCATTGAGCTCCGAAACTACGCTTGCTTCTGAATTTTTTCAATTTTATCTTGATATGGCCACAAAACTTTAACATTCAATTTCTGACCAATCATTTTTTTTAAACATCCTTACTTTTCAAATGTTTAGTAGGAAAAAACTATTCTCACCTTTGTCTTCTGGATTGCATTCCGTGAGAAGCTGGAAGGTTTGCTACTAGTTCCTTCCAAATCCATTCGTGTAGACTTATTCACTCCGTTTATTTATATTTATTTTCATTTACGAGCTGAAGTAGCAGCTATGACCTAGCACATCACATCCGAGGGATGGCATTTAGCAGCCATAACTCTTCTGGGAAAAGTAGCGGCCACATTCTTTCTTCAGGTACCATCCCGGCATTCACGTGATAAAGATGATGAAAACCCGGTAAAACTTCAGGCAGAATTGACGTCAGAGAGGCTCGAACTTGCATGCCTCATCATTGCCGATGCGAAGTCAGTGATGTTATTCACAGGACCAAAGGACCTGTTATTCGTATCTGTCGTTTCTTCCAAAGACAACTGGAATTATTCAAATTCGCAATTCTTGTAACACTCTCATTTTCGTCGTGTCACGCCAATCAAGCAGACTTCGTTTTCGCGATTTAGAAGTGAATCTAAAGCGAAACATGCATCAAACTTATTTTTAATCATATATTATCATCTAACTTCATCCATACGCTTCCTCAGGCATAAACAATACATTTTCACAATTAACTGCAAATTATATTATCGCTGGATTTGAAAAGGAATCCCGTAAAATCAAATAAAATTGGAAACAATAACTGGGAAATGGCTACCTATTGCTTAACAAGCTACGTAAGTCTTCTTTCTTTTCCTCTCTCAGCTTTAAGCATATCATCTTCATCTCTACGCATCCAATGTCCTACATAGTTTCTTTTTTCAGTATTCACCAAGAGACAGTAGCTCAGTTGGTAGAGCACTGATTTCGTATTCACGAGGTCCTACGATCGATCCCAACGACCGGACATCCTCATTTGAGGTTCGTCCAGGATATTCCTGAGCCACACCAGGCTAATACCGGGATGGTACATTCAAACTAGGCCCTAGTCGACTTCGCACAGCCCCTACCATGCCCTGACCTGAGTTAAAGTTAGCTAAAGTTGTAAATACGATTAAAATTCTTCAGGATTCCCTTATTAGGCATCATCTGTGCCAAGTTAATGTACCCTTCTACATGTCCCAATCTCGAAGGCATCGAGATGTTCTTTCATCGCTTTCTCGTAAAACATGTTGTCACTTCATACCAAACAATATTTTTTCCAACTCTTTGCTATACGGGTAATAGATATACTTTTTGTCAATCAATGCCTATTTACTATTGTTATTAAAACTGCGTTGTTATTATGTCTTTATCAATCTCTTAGGAGGAGGAAAAGAATATAAAAGGTAACCTAAGCTTGATTCATTTTAAGCTCATTCACCCAACGATGTTTCGCAGTAACTAACTTCTTGTAAAACTTAATTCCACATCCTTGGTTCAATCTTGGGATTCCATTTAAGGCCATCTTAGGTTCTATATCCATAATTCTATTTCACATGGGATCCACTAGCTCCGGAAGAATAAATTGCACATAAAAACCACTGAATTTCGGGATAGAGCAGGGGGAAGGACCTATTTTGTAGATACAACCCGGGGATTTGCCTCAGGAATATCCCTGGTAAAACCTGTCAGGATGGTCAGCATAAATGAATTCATATTTCGACACATAATGATACACTGTCGGCTTAACTAGTCCCAATCGAATACAAGCTATGTTTGTAATTGGCCGAATACAGATTTCGCAACGAAGGAATAAAATGATTCTATAGCGCAAGCGTAGAAATCCTCTCGAAGCTGCATTCGCCAATCATAAAAACAACTTCAAGAGATGCACTGGGTACTACTTTGATTGTGATTTGCTAGCGCAACCCCGGCTTACGCAATTACATGTCGACATATGACGTCATTTATGATGATGTAACCGTAACTTTGAGCGCGTGTAGCTCCAAAACTCGGAATTTCCTCAAAGGGAACTTTTTTTCTTGTTTTGATGTGACAAAGCATCTACCGAATTTGTCCCACTATTTCAGGGACACTGTACAGGCAGAAAAATTTCAATTGCCAATATTTAACTTATTTAGCTTTACAAGGTCTCATTTCCTATAAAAAGGTATGTAGAAAAAATATCCACTAATTAGTTCCCCATTAGTTTTAACTTTTTTTTTTTTTTTTTTTTTTTTTTTTTTTTTTTTTTTTTTTTTTTACAACTTTACAGCGGATTGTTAACATTAAAAGAATTATTTCTATTTGCCAACGAATACACAGAGTGATGCACAACGATATTCAAACCACTTTTACCGACCAGCCGTAGCTCAGTAATCGGGAGGTCGTGGTTCAATCACAGCGGCCGACCATCTTAACTGAGGTTTTTCAAGGGTTAGTCACAACAGGCAAATGCAGGGCTCCCACCAGGTCACTATTTCAACTACAAGTCGCTTTATTATTGGTTACTAAAAGTCTCCTCATTCATAAAACGGCCACTGATATCATGTTTTTCTGACTTTACCGTTTTATAAATAGATTTTTAGTTACCAACAATAACCAAGTGACTTTTAGTTGAAATAGTGGCCTGATGGGAGGCCTTCAGATGCTGGGATGGTACCTTCAACTTAGGCCCTGGACAACACCTTAATGCAACCTTTCTCCTCCCCTATCCGGCCTGAGCCTTTGATACCTAAAGGCCATAAATAAAAAGATCCAACAACTTTAGCTGATAAACACTAGAAGTGTGTTAATGAGAATAAACGTAAAGTAAACGAAAGGGATGGCAATTCGAACAAAGGGGATTACAGCAAACATTAACAAAGAAAGAAAAAAAAAGTAGAAAAGAAATCCAGAATCAAGTATCTGCAAGTATTGTGAGAATACGCAAGGTGTGAAATCAAGACGAGAAGAACAATTGGTGAAACAGACATTCACTAAGAAGAATCTTCTCTTCTCTGGGCCGGTGAACAAAGAGTTGGTCAGAAGACGGATTAAAATAATGTATTGCATGGAGTAAGTATTGTGTATTAAGTAGCCGAAAAGTAAACTTTACGAAAGAGTGAAGTAAACTAAAAGCCTTTGAAACGCGGACATGGAGAAAAATTAGCTGGACACAGAAGATATGTAATGAAGAAACGCTGAAGAAATTAACAATACTGAAGACAATAAAGATGAGAAAAATAAACTGGTTAGGACATTGGCCGCTAAAATATTTTGTGCTTGAGGATGTACTTGAAGGCAAGAAAGGGGAATAACACGGATCCAACTCCTTTAACAATATCGAGGGGAAAAAATCAAAAGAAGAAATGGTAAATTTTTGGACCATTTTAGTAACTAATGACTTAGGCTCGTCTCGAATCTATTAGCTGTTAAGTTTCTAAAATCCACAAACATCCATGCCCCAGCCGGGACCCTTGAGTCGCTGACTTGGAGCCTCAATCCACACGACTACCAGGTCGGCTAAATCATAAGACAAAAGGAGAACGCAAGATCGGATGAATGGGGGAGGGCTTACTTGTCTCGAAGGACCTGGGTCTTTTCTAAGGTTTCTTTTTTTGTAAATCAGAGGGGAGGATGACATTGTACTCCACTAGAAGTTCGCTAAACTGAGAATTACACATGCCAAAACATTTCAACAAACGCGTGGTCACATAATATGAAGTATAAAGGACACACAGGAGTGATAATAAGGAACAGTCATGTTGCCAAATGAAACTAAGTACCGTAAATGAGTTAACTTTAGTAGCCATGGGTCACTATCACACTTTGATACCATGACAACCTAATAACACAACACTTCCAGGGCGGTAGTTACATGAATATGGACAAATAGTAAAGCCATGCATGGAATACGTGATTAAATTAATGTAGTTCACAACCAAAGTTACCCACTCTACGGTAACGGAGTGGTCAGGACATGGAGGCGGGAAAATTACTAAAGGGAGCGGAAAAACACTGAATGGTGAAGGTAGTATGGAGATCTCTGTACATATTTTTATATTCTTTTGCGTATCTAATAGTTTTGTACACGTGTATTTTACAGTTGAGTGGACGAAATGCTTTAACGATCGTAACTCCACCATAATAAATTGGACTAACTTAAAATTAAATAAAAATAAATACAAACCACAGGTTCCAAATTCTCAGCAAACTATACCAGCATGTAAGTCCAGACGCAATTCTTCTTTCAAATATTTTTCTTCTTCTTTCAGTTTTTCTGTTTTTGATACTAATAGAGATACAGGTTTGCACAGGATCAACGCACCTAAAAAAGCAGTTACGCAGCACAAAGATGTTGAGAAATTGCTGCACTTCTGTTTGTAAACATTAATCGAATGATCACTGATCAAAAAGATGATAATAAGATCTTCGCTGTGTAAATGTGAGGTGTTGTACTGTATTTATTTACCCTCCATTTATTAATATAAAATCTTGTCTTTTGTAAAAAAAATACCAATTTGTTACTGTACTTCTGTATTTACAGGCGTTTATAACATGAAAAAAGTCGTAAAACTGTTTTAGCCGGAACGGATCCGGTCTCATCAATTCCGGATAAGCGAGGTTTTAGTGTATAAACAATTTTGGTTTTGATTAACTTGTTCATTTTACAAAATATTTACAGGATTTCCTGACTTCACCAGTCCATTTTAAATTCCCTGACTCCTTCAGAATTACTCTGATGTAGCAACTCTAACATACGAAGTATTCCGTGATTACTACCTTTGTTTTAATTTGTAATAATAAATAACAGTAAATGCTAAGTCTTTCTTGATCTTTTCCGGCTAAGGGAACACACTGGGGAAAGAAACTTACTTTGATCTGGCTTCTTCTTCCTTCACCTCCTCCAGCTTTTCCACATCCATCCAATCCGGAGCCATTATCCGACACTTCTGCCTCTGACGAAGATTGATAGCCATCCATATCGGTACTCGAGCCGGTAGCCCTGCTCTGAACGGACCCATATCACCAGAGATCAAGTAAATGCGATCAAAATTAAAGTTTGGAACGATGCTCACCATTTCATTCTCGGCGAGAAACTCTACTTCGGCAGGTTCCAACATGATGCTCAGTCAAAAACGTCTCACCTACAAGAAGACAAGCAATTATAAATAACAAACACATATATAGTTTGTACGCAGTTTTCGAGTAAATAAAGGAAAGTTTTAAAGTGGAAACCGTATCATACCTGATCATGGCGATCACTTTCTTCACCTGTGTAGACTACAGATTACCCGCCTAGCAAATTTGAGACGAACTTAATGCCTCAGCGGAGAAAGAAGAATTCTCCTATTCAGCTTATACACTTGTCTTATTTTAAGCAGAACGAAAAGACTACAAAAATAATATATGAATGACAAGATACGCACGGACGCTATACAATTCAGTGCGTATTGGTAACTACATGTAACTGGGCTCCGTTGTTTTTGCAAAAGAATATCAATCGCAACCGGCTCTATGTCTCGAACCCAACTGGATTCTTCTTCACACATAAAAGATAAATAAAAATTAATTAAATAAGATAAAAAAAAAGCAAAGGCATGCTTTTCTTAAACAATTCGTACTAAAAGTAAACAATAATTTTGTTTATTCACAACTAAAAAGAAAAGCATGAAGCGCGCTCTCATATACAGTCACTTTATAAATTCTTACATTGACACGCCCTATGTTTTTTTTTTGTTTTTTTTTGCAAGCATAAACGAAATTATTTTTTACTTCCTAGTATGAATTGTTTAAGAAAAGTATGCATTTAAAAAGTTTTTCTTTTTATAATTATTATTTTTTTCGAGTTCCGTGTTCGGATACTACTTCTCAACCTAATGTTTTGGATTTATTAGGATAGTATTTATTTTAGGATAAAGAAATACATATTAATATATATATGATTTTACAATATATATAGAAATATATGAAAGTAATCACAGAATATTGTATTGGCACCCAGCTTACGTCGCTGTGCAAACTTTCATCATTATATGACGACGGGAAATGAAATAAATTAACGTTGCAAGATTAGAGGACACCACGAACAATTTTGAACTAAAGAAAACTGTAAAAAAAGAAAGAAAATCACATGGCCTTTCTTTTTTTCTTATCTTTTACGTGTGGTAAGTCGATTTAAATTTATTCATTTCTAAGTGGTTGGAGGGTTGGAGTTATACACAGATGATGTAGACTTAATAGGAGACGATATAGATGTACTACAAAGCAACACCGATGCCTTAATAGATACGTGCGATGAGATAGGTCTACAGGGAAACATAGATAAAACAAAATACATGATAACAAGCCGAAACACAGGGAATGAAGGAAATAAAAACATAAGAATTAAGGATGAGGTCATAGAGAAAGTAAACAAATTTAAATACTTGGGAGCATACGTAACAAGCAAAAATGAGGTCACGAAAGAAATAAAAAGTCGCTTAGTATCGGGGAACGCATGTTTCTATTCAGTCCAAAAGCTTGTAACATCGAGATTAATATCAAGGAAATTGAAATTAAAAATATACAGAACTGTTATTCTGCCGGTAATACTTTACGGTTGCGAAAGTTGGGAGTACGACCCTAGCAAATGAAGACAAATTACGTGTATTTGAAAATAAGGTTTTGAGAAAGATATACGGGCCGAGATGGGATGAGTGGAGGAGACTGCATAATGAAGAACTCCACGGACTATACGATTCATTAGATGTTGTAAAAATAATGAAATCGCGATGACTAAGGTGGGCAGGCCATGTAGCTCTGATGGGGGAAAACGAAAATTATATTCTATCCTGGTTGGAAAGAGGGAATTTGGAAGACCGAGACGTCGTTGGGAGGGCAATATTAGAAGAGATCTTCGAGAAGTAGGTGTTCGTGATGAAAACTGGCTTGATATTGCCCAGGATAGAATCCAATGGCGAACGTTTGTTACTGCGGCGATGAACTTGCGAGTTCCATAAACCATAGAGTAAGTGGTTGGATTGGAAAGGTAGAGCATCTTGAACTCTTGTTTGTTAAGTCATAGTCTGTGTGTCTACTTCAAACTATGCAAAATAAAGAACACCTGAAAAATGACATATATATATATATATCAAAATAGTCTTCTCTTCGCCTCTTATACGAGGGGCATCTAAAAATGTCGTGTCCTGACCCTCTCGCTATTGATTCCGTAACTTGAAATTTACTGCACATTTACGTTAATGTTTTTTTTTTTTAAGTAGTGTGGTCCAAGATCAGTTCTTAACTCTTCTGTTTCTTTCTTATAGTGTCATTTATAAGGCAAGGTATCATCGCTCAGCGAAATGAAGAACAGAAGCAGTGAAAAAGTATCTCCGATTCTACACCATAGTCTGTTTGGTCCCAGGCTCAAACTGATGTAACTACGTTTCGTCTTCAGTGACAATTTTGGCCCAAAAGAATTCGGGGTCCTGTTGAAGAGCCAAATTAGCATTTGCAGCATTGCTTGTGCTCCTCTGAGCCCAACATTCTCGGTACCCAACAACTCACTTTACTCAAAACCATACGTTTAGTTAAAATGTTATGAATGTTGCCATGCGATAATAGGCCATCTAGGTCAGCTAGTGCTTTGCCGATCTCCTTAAATTAGTTCTTTCACACACTGGATGTTTTCCTGAGTGATGGATGTTGATGAGCGTCCTGAGTGGCCTGCGTCATCACGCAACTGCCGTCCACAGGTGAATTCCCGATGCCACTTCTTAATGGTGGAGTATACAGGGGCAGAATCGCCTGAGGTCTGTACCGTGTCCTTATGAATCTGCCGCGGCGTAAGTCCTTTCAATCGGAGATACCTTTCTCCATTTCGCTAAGTGATGACACCTTCCCTTATAAATGACCCTATAAAATAAGAAACAGAAGAGTTTTGGCCACACTACTTACAAAACATTAAGCTTACTGTACAAGAAATATCACACGAACTTTTTGGATGCACCTCGTAGACATTCCGTTCCCACATATTTTTATTTACTTTATATTTTTAAAACATTAACTTTTACATCCATAATTTATGGTTCACACAGTATGTTTTAAAATATTTGCAAGCATATATATTATTTAAAAAATGTTCAAGCATCTTTGACTTTTCTAATGCACGTTTTCTTACAAATAAAAGTTCGCCAATTATAAGTTAGCAATACCGAAAAGAGTGACAATATCAAGGTTGGTAAAAATTTGAGATTTTTCAAACACAGAAGATAAGCATATAATATTAATGTTTCTCCTTTACGAATACAAGTTGTGGATATGCCTTACAGCCAGGCTTCAGCAGCGAGCATCCTATTTGGATGAACAATGTTCAGCTGAGAAAATTACGGCGAGACATTTCCAACCACACGTCAACCATCTTGCAAGACCTAGTGGTTCCTAAGTTATAGCCCCACCCCCATCATCTCCCGTGCAATGTGTACGATATATACACGTTTGACTCATCTTGACGAGATCTTTCCAACGACACCTCAACGACTTTCCTAGCCCTAGTAGTTCCGAAGTTTGAAAGTCCCTCCGAAACTCGGAAACCGCCATCACAGGAAGTACTACAAATGAAAATAATTATTATAGTCAGGGCCCGAAAAATCCCGGTCGCAATGGCGACTGGAAACACGAGTCTGACACCTAGCTTTTGATGTTAATATTCCCAATTTTTACACCAGTAGTTCTGATTTTTATGTACTTGGATGCATTAAAAACAATGTAAAATTAGTTAGTTATGAAGTTCAAAGTTTCCATTTTACCTGGAACCATAAATACATTTAATGGCGTTGAGTTATAGAACACCCGTGTGCTTTATAAAATTTCACTTATAATGCCTTCAACTGCTTTAATCTTCGATAGATAGTCTGTATGCTAATGTAAGTGTATGCTTTTTAAACCAGTAACTTTAATTTAAGACCTACACATGCACGCATATGCATCATGTATTGCATTACTGTGGAATCTGATTTTCACAACTGGCGCCTAGGGCAGAAGACAATTTTTCCCGATTATAGTGCCATTGGGAGATCCAGGGGTCAAATGCAGGGTCAGCAGACTTGTCTGAAGGTTTCCCTAATTACGCTAGGCAAATAATGCGATTGCGTGCTAACATAAGCAGCTTTGGTTGCCGGACATCCAGAATAGAAATTTACGATAATGTTTCTCGTTGAATCCCTGGCTGCGGTGGCTCAGTGATTGAGCGCTCACTTCTGGTACTTGGGGTCCCCAGTTCGATCCCGACTAATGCAATATGAGCTTTGTGATGGACAAACACAGTGTGCGTGGGTTTTCTCGAGGTTCTCTCGCTTCCTCCCATTTTCTTCATTCCACCAATTCTTCTATCATCATCCATCTGGCATGAGCCAAAGTTGCTTAAAGGCCTTATAAAAAAAATCGTTGGATCCCTTTTCGGATACAATCCTTACGGAATATTGGTACGACCCTCCAGAAAACCTATGACACGTAATTTACGAATTCATAAAAAAAAAAGCAGCTGACATTATATACTGCTGCTCCCATTACTTTTAAATTTGTGATGGAAACATTCCTAACCACACTGAATATGAATAATCAGACCTATGGTCGTATGTTTGGTGGCAGCATTGTATTGACAGCAACAATGACGAAGACAGAGAGAGCATTACCAAGTTCACAATTTAAATTTATTTTGAGAAATCAGATCATTACAGGATGTTGCTGATCTGCAAAATTCCATCTCTGACCTCTTGGATTGGTGTAATGCGTGGAACTTTCAAAATCTTCTTTTCTTACTATTTCTTTAAAGAGGAATCAAATCCCATCTGCCTGTATGATTGAAGATAATCCTATCGCAAGAGTTTATTTCAAAAGGACCTTGTAGTAGTATTTGACGAAAAAACTTCTGTTTGCTGATCACGTGACTCCTATAACTAACAGTTCTATGCGCTTACTTGGTCTTCTCTATACAATTTACAGAAATTAATGACCTTCATTTATTGAGTATGTTCTACAAAACCTTTATCCCCCCCCCCCCCCCCATTTGAAACATGGCTGGTATTTCTAATCTATATTGATTCTGTTCTGAACTTTTTCTTGCTTTAGTCAAAAGAAGAATACCATCGGTACGTAGCTTAAGCAAACCCGAGTTAACCTTAATATCTAAATTTTACTTCCGTGTTCCCTTGCAAATTACCAGAAATAATAGCCTCCTTCATTGTACCATGTCTAGGTTAAGTATACTGCAGCGCTCCTTATTCCATAGATTAGTAATTATGTACAATGATCTTGATATTTTCGGATCTGAAAACACTTTCCATCGAACGCTAAATACCAATATCTAAGTCATTCCTCTTGTGTTATTATAATTATCATGTTACTGATATTACTTGCTATGTTATGTGTAGTTTTAAAATTTAATTTCATTTTATTTAGTTTGTAGTAATGCTTGTTAGTTTCTGTGTAAAATGGCAACTTCAGCTGTATCTGAAACTTAACAAATTGACCTACTGTAGAGATTTTCAGATTCGTTGAATTACTATTGACGTCCTGAGGAGCTGGTGAGGTTCTAAGAACGTGACCTACAGTTATTGGTAAAGTGAACTGAACCACTCGGCTTAATTGACCCAGCGGGAGCTGAACAATTGTATACGTTCACGGGCACAGAATGGGGATTTTCAGAAAATCGATAAGAATGAACTGTCGTCGGCACAACATGAATTTATCAAGTACAGTACAATACGATGGTTTTGGGTTTGGAGTGACTGGGCATTTTTGAAACAAAACTGTCGAAAGTTTGTAATTCGATAACCAGACACCTTGAGACACATTGGCATATATCACTTTCGACCACT
This sequence comes from Lepisma saccharinum, assembly GCA_022664845.1. NCBI lineage: Eukaryota > Metazoa > Arthropoda > Insecta > Zygentoma > Lepismatidae > Lepisma > Lepisma saccharinum. The sequence continues at coordinate 36,063 of JAGDQP010004432.1, forward strand.
GTTAAAACTTAAATATGACATTTAGGTGAAAATGCAGATCACTGGTCCGGTGGTCTCACCCTAATAAATCACAAATCCTGCTATTCAAAAGGTCAATTCACACAGTCGAGTGAAAAAATATGTAATGGACTCTTTAACAGTTATCAACTCATTTTTACGAACTCCTTACTACTTCTCTGCAGTCTTTGTGCTTATGTAAATGTGGATTTAAATTATATTGAGGCTTGTATGCATACTTAATTTGATTAAAACAGGCTAACATGGCTATACATTTAAGTTTATTGTAAAAAGACACAGCAAGCGTACAGTTCTAATGTTCTAAAAACACCTTCCTCAGACACCAGACGCAAGGTTTGAAAAAAAAAAAACAGTGATGTTTTTTAAGAAAAACATCCCACCTGGGTTCAGGTGTTTTTTTTTCTTTGAATTACTTTATAAAGGCAACTTTGGCTCAGCTCGAATCGATGATAAGAGAATTAGTGGAATGAGGAAGGTGGGAGGAAACGGAAGAACCTCGAGAAAACCCATGCACACGGTGTTTGTTCTCCACAAAGCCCACATGGCACAAGCCGGCATGGAACCGAGGACCAGGACCCCATGCACCAGAGGTAAGCAATTTACTACTGATCCACCGCGGGGCCTGAATTGCTGTTGAACCTTCCCAGTGTCACTTGGTCGTCCGGAACACTAACCATCAGACCATAACAGACGGACTACCCAGTCCTTCTTGTCCAGGCGGTAACATCTCGGACTTCTGGGTAGGTACGTGGGTTTGAATCCCACGACGAACTATTCTGATTGAGGGTTTAAAGAGTTTCCCCTCAGTTTTACCAGGCGAATCCTAAAATGAAGAAAGTGGACCTTAACAAAGGCCCTGACTAAGCTCGAATACCTCCTCGTGTTTCAATATTACCAAGTGTAGATTTTAGATATGAATATTATTATAGAGTTATACTTACAGTCGTGATTGCATTCCAACAATCTAAAATGCAATGGTATTCATTATTACGCACTTTTGTGAAGGGCACTCATTTAAGTAATCATTTAAAAACAAAAATTAATGAAAAAAAAACAAAACACTGGGTTTTATTGGGCTGGGTCCTCCTTGGCAAAGCCCGACCAGAAGGCCAAGAGATCCTTTCTACGCCAATCACGTCACAGAATTATATTAGTTATCTATCGATTACTAGTTACTATGTGATCAACTAATTCCTACTACACTTCACCAGTATGAAACAGTTTCCATTTTGTATATACAGATATATAAACGTCACTGTCGTTTAACGATTTAGGAATATAAAAACAAGATTTTTACCCCATTGCTAGAGTTTATTATTAGTTTTAGGTTGAGTTCAATTAGGTTACTTTACAACTTCCTGTACATCATATCAATACATGAAACAGATCATTCGATTATAAATATCTCTTTCCCCGTTAGTGGTTTCCAACAGTTCCGATTCACTACTGGAAATACCGGTGATTAGACTCTGTGACATCAATTGTCATTCACCGTTATTTGAAGCAGTGAACCGTGTACGTTAAGGCTCCTTGCTACTCCTTCCTCCACTTTTTAACATTTTTCAAAATATTTCAAAATCTAATAGCTTTATCAAAATTTTAAGAAGATACATCTCTAGTACTTACAAATTACTATGAAATACAATGGACAGCGATCTTGAGATATTCTCCATTGATGAGTGATTCTTTGTGAATTAAATAATGACGTCATAATCTTTGACAACAAATCACTCATCAATGGACGAGATTTCGAGATCGCTGCCCATTGTATTTCATAGTAATTTGTAAGTACTAGAGATGCATCTTCTTAAAAGTTTGATAAAGCTATTACATTTTGAAAAATGTTTTAAAAAGTGGGGCCGGGGGTAAGCGAGCAGCCATAAATCTCTATTTGAGCACTAGCTCCGCAGAAGGGTGAATTTCTGTTACTCTAAATTTCCACTATATTTGCGTGCCTTCTGACGATTCAGTTACGCTGTGGTCACCTTCGTACCTATGTTGCAGAGTCGTTGCATCGATTTCATTGACGTACACTCCTTGGAAACCCCTTCAATTTCACAACCGACTTGCATCCGTGCAATGCAAAGGTCAATACGAGCGGCCATTATATATTACTGCGCGCGTCTTTATTCCCACTGTTCGAACATCTCGATAAAAGTGACGTCTACGTCTAGCGGAAGAAGTTTCATGCACAGACACAAAGAATGCCAAGCGAGCCAACGCGGTAGAGATGTGTAGTTCGCGAACAAACTGGTCTTTTTACTGACCAGTTCGAACTAGTGCAGAGGATTGATAGGTTGTAGTTCGCAAGCGAACTAAATGCGTGCGCATCTCACATATATAACTGTAGAAAAACAGCAAAGATAGAAGAAAAAATATAAAATAGAGAGAGAAAGTTTAGTTCGCGCAGTGAACTAAATGCGTGCGCATACGAGAGGGAGTTTTACTGACAAAAAAAGGGACGTTTACGCACTTCACCCCCATCCCGGTCGTAGACAAATCGCGGGAAATTTCACGTTCAACCAAGTTCGCTTTTGTGATGTTTCTCAAGCAGATGTTCTACTCCGTTTCTCTCTCTCTCTCTGGCTAGAATGGTGGGTGCATTAATGCATCTCTTTCATGGCCCTCGTGCTGCTTTGAAGGGAGTGGGCACAGAGGGAGGGAGGTATTGTAACAACACTTCCGCCAGGGGACATCTCTTCCCTTCTAATTTACCGTTATTTGAACTAAAGTTGTAGTTCGCGAACTAGAAACCAGCACGCATCTTGAAGGCTACCACGTGATCAGAAAAGCCCTTCTGCTGCTACAGGGACACCATCTCGGTCGCGAAATAATGAACTAAACGAACTGGTCTTTTGAACTGCTCATTCTAACGAACTAGTCTTTGAAACGAACTGAACTGCCCATCCCTACAACGCGGGTTAGGTGTCATATATTACATCATCATGCCTTCGCCATAACCAACACTTCCTCAATTCCACCCTTAAAACTTCCGCTACTGCAAATAGTTCACCCCCCTCCCCGCCCTTTCTGCTTTATTGTACATCAATTCGAGACGGCAACCCCTACATTTTTCAACATTCACGGACTCCATATCTTTTAACCATATCCTATTAAAAGTTTCTAGCGTTTGTGTAAGTGTTCCGTAAATTTTACCTTCTAGTTCACCCTGTACGTAACTTAACCCCTCTATTTGTTTGCAACTGGCCAACTGCTAGTGCAGTGCCAATGTAGGAGGTTTGTCAACTTTCAAGGGAAAAAATGCCAGAGATTGCGTGTGAAACGATAAACATGGTAAGGAGTTACCATAAAACCACAGATCTGCTCACGTACTCTGCGTGAAAGTTAAGAGGTCTGCTAGTGCAAAGTCTATACCTTCAGATATTTTGTCTATTGCTCCGTCAAATAAAACACATAAGAGCTGATCCTTCTTTGACTTATTTTCCACTGTCTCTGGCCTTGTATGACAGAAAAATATATATATATATATATTTTTTTCGTTTTTCATCATTATATATTCGTCAGATCTTGCTTACACAAGTCATTTTCCTTATTTAGTCAATGATTGATAGGTCACCCTATCTGATATAGTAATTGGTCACTCTATTAATATGATATAATAGGCTAGCCTTTAGTATACGTCGGGCGTTCCATGTGGAACCTTAAACGGAGCAGTCACAGGTAGTGTCTGTTAAATGTGATGTGCATAAAAACTCTCTAACTTGGCTTTTTCTAATACGTCTTCGTTCGCTATCGCTTACTCGACATACTATCGGTCATTCTTGTAGCAGAACATCAATGGTAGACTATAGACTCAATTGACCATGTTTATGCATTTCTAATGTTACGAACAATAAAGAATTAGAATTTGATGATATAGACATGAACATCTCTCTATGATGGAACATTCCAATGATTCTGATTCATGAACAGTCTGTGACTTATTTCGTACGGAAAAATCACGCGTGACATAAGCTAAATAATACCATATTGTAATTCTCTACGTGAGCTACTTCTGTTATATGGGATTTCTTTGAAATTTAAGGTTTCTAGCGTTTGTGGAATTGTTCAAACACAAAATACACGTAACAGTTTCGAGTCATGAAACTGTGAACTGAGAAAGAGCGGAAAATATATCGAACTATTTACAAGCTTCAGCCTTCAGGTCGAACACACGGTGTGTCAGAGGCGATGTGCATTGCACACAGTAAATCAAGAAAAAGCTTAATCGAACTTTTTCCAACCAGTCTTCGCTTACACGCTAATTTGCTCGGGCCTTTTTTTCTTCAGTAAAACAGATGTCACTCATAACGAGAAGTGAAGCCATTAGTATGCGTCCGAATGCCGTCATTTTTTTTGTTGATCAACTCGAGTATTTAATGAAATAGAAAATGGCTCGACACTTTTCGGTAGGAGGTTTCTGTATCACATGAATGATTTACAAAGAATGTAGTAGTGTGTATGCTAGCATAAGCTACGGTGTAAAAAGTAAACTTTATCCAGGTTTTCTGTCGCTACCTGCCGGGCTACGCGTGACTTAAAAAAAAAAGGAGAGTTATATAGAGCATACAATATTGATCAACAGCTGGTTCGTTTGGAGTAGATAAAGTAGATCTTATCCCATAAAATCAAATGGTGGTGAGTGTAACCATATAAATACGCTCTTATATGTTTGCCTCAGATTTGTTAGGATATATATACGCTGTAACTTTATACTGGATTTCATTCTGTAAGCTACCTTACCCCCAACAGGATTCATTCGTTTGTTCTAATTATTTTCAACTGTTTAATTCACCTACCTTCTTCTATAATCTATACGTTGAGCAGAAATTCTGATTACAGCATAAACATGAATATGAAATTCAAGGCTCTGTAGTCCGTAGTCCGTACAACTTTTTCGCGCCAAAATAATATCATCTCTCTACATCCCAACCTCTTGTTAACACTTAAAAGTGGTAATATTCGCTGCATATTAGTTGTTTACGAGGTTTAACAGGAGTTGTTAACAAAATATTACAAACAACTCTACATTGACAATCGTATTTACCATGTGCTGATAAATACGATGAGCGGGTTATAATGTTACCATATAATTCAAGGAGCATCCATGTAAGAGCGTCGGATCACAAAAGTAATGACCGTCGAAGTTGTAATATGCCAAATTGATTTTTTTTTCATTTCCTCTGACAAAAACCGATCTATTATTAATAAGTTTCTTAGAAACAATTAGTTGAGGTTAGGAAGGTTAGGTTTTGTTCTTTTCTTTTCAATATGCCCGATAAGACGTCGCCATTTTTAAACGTTCTATTACAAAACTAGCGACGTGCGTCTAGCTAGCCGCAGGTCACTGGAATTAAAATGGCGGCACACTTGAAAACACTTTCGGTACGGCACAGAACTTTTGAGTAAACAGTACTTTTGCGTATGAGTACCGCTATTGGGGGGCTGCACCCCCCGCGGCTAACACCGCCCAGCTTCCTTCGGACACACCCTCCCCCTTGCACACCGAGCGATGGTGCTTTTATATAATAAATAATAAATCACAGCCATATTCAATCCACTAGTGAATGAGGCTCCCCGAAGGGAGGAGTTGGTCTACTGCTCCCACGCTGACCAGACGGGTTGGGAGAGGAGAGCCGAAGCTCTCACTGTGATTGCCATTGTATTTTATTCACAGCAGCTCCCCAGTTGTCCTCACGATCCTGGGTCAACACCGAATTTTTTTAGCCCCCACCGGGAATCGAATCCGGGACCGCTCGCACTGAAGTCGAGCGCGCTACCGACTAGGCTACGCAGGTGGGTTTATATACATCCTTGTTTTTAGTGGCATCTTTTAAAATAGTAAATAACAACTTTTATTAAATTTCCTTTTGTGTATTTACATAAAAAACGAAAAAAACTTTAATTTTCTTTAAAAAAATATATGTAAAAGTCGACGCCAAGGTTTGTACCTGGAATCTTTGGATCAACTGTCCAACGTCTTGACCACTAGACCAAACTGCAGCTTCCGGGTTGAGCGCTTCTCGCTGTTACTTATCGTTCAGGATAAGCGCGAGTGGGCTAGTTCCGCTTTAGTAAGCCGCCATTTTAATTCCAGTAACCTGCGGGTAGACGTAAGTAACTAGCGTCTAAACACAGACAGCCGTATTCAGAGACGTTTTCTGGCGCGACTAACGCTGTACTAGCAAGTGACAAACAGCTTAGACTAGTCGAAGTGGTATTCAGATTTGTGTGTGTGTGTGTGCGCGCGCTAGTAGTGAGTAAAGTTAGTTTGTACTTAAACAAGGGGAGGTCTAGTTTTCGGTTGTACGTACTAATGATCTACTCGGAAGTTTTGACGATAGAAAACAAGGAAAGAAAGATAAATATTCATAATTACTTGATGAAAAAATTAATATATTTTCCTGCACAACACATTTCAATAAATTAAAACATCTTTTTAACGACAAAAGTTGCTTAAATAGGGGAAACGCATGCTCACTTTATATTGCTACTAAACCGGCCTGATTTTAGCACCGTCTTCGACCAGGCGCAAACTATCGATAACTCCCCATCTTCGGGGAAATTGGAAGCAGCATTTCAATTTCTACCCCTCCATCCGAATCCAACGGCGCACCGTCCAGTGTACTATTTGCATTGTCCCATTGTATCCTGTTTGGCCGCGTTGTCGGATTTCGAACGATACTTGGCACTACTGTAATAACAGTTAAATACCTATGAGACTTGATGTACACGTACTATATATAAATGTTGAAATTTGTAATCAGAAAAAAGTGAGAATTGGATTCTTATTTAAGGCATTTTGGCTCAGTCAGAAGAAAGTAAAAGGTTAAAAACGAAGTTATCAACACATTGTTATAACCATATTGCAACCGCTGACTACATGAAGATTGTGAGAAAATAATAAATTTCTTCGCTGAATGATTTCCGAAATATTCCTTGTTGAATTTCTACAACTGCAAATGGGGGGCGGGTGAAAGTAGAATTTTTCAAGATTTAAATGTATTTCAACAGTAAAAATTTTAAAGTTTTAATAAAAAATTTGGAGGGGTGACACACTTTCCCCATTCGGGGTATGGGAGAAGGCAGAACCCTATGTGACATGTCAAATCAACCCCTTCTGTTGTTGCGGTTTGTAAAATCTTAATATAAAATATAGAAAGAAAATTACTTATAGAAACCTGCACATAGAAACACAAGTGAAGACGCGAAAGTAGATATTCTAGGACAGCAACTCAAATAGGTATCTGCATTCGGTAGGTCCGGGTTCGATACCAATGGTCGATCACCTCACCTGCTTTCCCCGTGTTTTCTTGTCATACCAGTTATATACCGGAATGTTGCCCTGAAATTAGACTTTGGTCCACTCCCTCTCCTATCTCTACCGATGCCTAAAAGGCCCTAAATAAATTTACATTAATAAGGTAGCAGTCATAGTCATATTTCTAAAGCAACCTAACAGCTCTGTAGATAACTGCTAAACATAACACTAGAAATATCTCATGAGCCCACTATTCCAAATTTACTAGTCATGTCTCGACTTTTTTGCTGGTCCGAAACAGTATTGTATTCAAGTTAGATAAATTTACTTTCCAAACAGTACAATTTATTTATTGCCATCTGCGACCTTGTACATATACAAATATCTTAATGATACCACAGCGTGTTCCATTTATCGTAACTCCTGAACTTTTTGACTCAATTTTATTATTGTTATTGTTTAGATTTCTCACGTTGGGTAGCAAGTAAGTTCAAACTAGTTTTCATCAAACTACACTAGGTTAGGAAAAGTTTAATTGAAGTGCTTACCCTAAAGTGGATTTGTTCCCGTTACAAACAACATGATTGACATGAGGTTTAGATTAATTCGTGAATTTATGGATGCGGTTTTTCTACGGTTTACAAAATCCAATAATACCATTACTCATTAGGTACAACACTAAGGGCGTGATGCAACTTTCACATAAGGAGAGTAATTTGTTCAGGGCTCCATCATAATCACTTCACGACCCACTTTAGACGCTTAGATTGGATTCCATCGAATATGAAAAAGTTAAGAGAACAAAGGCCTTGAAGTGATTACAATAAAGCAGCTCGTGATCGGTTACATTACCTGGTTTGCACTATACGCAAATTATTCTATTTTAATTCATATGTAAGGAGTTACACATGGGTAATAAACAAAGATTAAGTTCCTTGTGTAAGGGATAAATGCATCCTATTATTTAGGGTAAACTTTACTTTTGGAACCCCAGGTTCCGCCTGTTATTGAGATATATGTACGCTCTCTACTCATCAGTACTTTTTAGATAATTCTAACAGGCACTTCTATAAAAACCTAGCGACAATTAGCAATACAAAAACATTACGAAAAATTAAGTGTCATTCGTAATTATTATTAATTCTTTAAATACGCACTCGATTTTATGAACAAATGACAAATATAGCAGCATGTGGAGCTGTATGAATGGTGTCACTTCGTGATATAAATGACACGTATTATGCTAGAAAATCGAAGACTAACTGTCGGTAGACAAAAGACGGGTTTAAAAAAGTAACGTGAGATATTTTTTATTGCACGCGATGCACATTGTTTTTAACACTTCAACGTACTTTCCGCTCTTTCACTCTCATTTGAGACTTCAATGATTCGAAACTTTGGTTTATTTTGCTTTTGAACTCTTCCACACACGCTGGAAACATTACATTCTTCCAGTATACTTTTACACTTTTGAGGTTCCCAAAATAAAAATTACACATTATTTCTAATAAAACTAATCTGAAATCAGTCATGTATAGCGTGAACCACAAATCGCCTCAAATGGTAACAACTGATTTCCACAACAATTGCATTTATCAACGGAAATTCATCAAACTGTCATTAATGTTATTAACCTCCTATTCAGCACTCTGTTCGATAACAGAAAGCCTCCTACAACTAAATATATTGTTTCTTTCGAGACAGTTTATCACTCCGTGCAACATATATCACATATTGGACTTTTGTTTTAATACTTAATTTCCACTCCAATATAGACAAGGTGCGACTCGCCTTTACTTGCTAAAGAAAACCTTCGTGTTTAACATTTATGTTGCGACGAGGAATAGGCAAAGTAGATTAAAGTAAAAAAAAAAATCTAATAACACAAACACACATATATACATTTAATACGTCTTAAAATCAACACATATTACTTTCTTCTTTATCAAATATGGCTTCTAGCCGTACAAACGGTGGATACGTTAGATTCAAGCGTAGGCTACACTAGTGGTGCCGTCGATATACGCCCTTCATTACGCACTACGTCGCTCAATTCGGTTGGAAACAACGTTGCATCAAACGGTACAACGACGCAATCAAGAGTGCAAAATGGTGGATTCGGATGCACTTTTGGAAAAACCTGTTCCTGCCGTTGGGAAACAGATTAGTAGCAGAAGGTTTCTTTCCCCAAATATGGCAGAAAACGTAACGTTCAATTTGGGAGTGCTTCAGTGCTGTCAATGCTCGATCTAGTGGTAAGTATATTAAATCTATGGACGGGAACAATGTCAGTTTTGCCAAATTATGTTCTACCTACTTTCTTTCATTTTTCCTTTAATCTTGAGAGGATCAAAAACCTGCCTGCCGCCAAGTTCAGGGACGTTTACCCTATTTAATTTTATTGTCTGGAAAAGATGAATCCATGTTTGTTGCCTACATATATACAGTATACGGATGGTTAACCGTTGATACGTCGTTTCTACCTAGGTACAAATTTAGCTAAAATGATTTCTTGGCATAGTTGTGTAGCGGAACTAAAGTTGAATATTTCTATTGCTACCACATATGACATGAAAGAATAGGAAATTAAATATTTTACTTTCCGGGGTATCTCGTATCTGCAATGGAAATTTGTTTGTATTTATGCCTTAATTTTCTCAGAAGTTATTGAAGAATATGCGACTTACATTTTACTAATGAGTGACACATTCAGACAAAATCAAAAATTGCTTTGATAACATGTAAATCGGTTCTTTGCTGTTATCTCTCAACCATAAAGCTTAAATTTGGTAAAGATAAGTTAGTTTACTTTATCTATGCGTAACTAAGTGGAAAAGGTTAGATTAGGTAAGATTTGGTTAATTTACTTCATGTGATCTGTTGATAAGTACATAACTTTATCCTACCATCCTCAAACAAAACAATAGTAGTGGACAAAGACTATTAACAAAAAACGATCAGAAAAATCCACCCTTGTTGTTATTACTAAGCAAATAACAGTTTAATAAAATTTCAGGTTAACTGCAAATGTTTCTTTCTAAGCAATTGTGAAAGCTTTTATGAAACTACGAAGAGAAACAATTGTTCTTGAAATAATATTTAAACATATCTTTAACACAATGGATAATGGGTTTAGCTATACATTGAAAGTATTTTAATCCTTTTGAAATTCAAAATGACCAACCAACAGAATGAATCTAGTCTACTATTTTTCTTTAACTACATTTCTACAGGTAAGGTTTTATTAAATTAAATTACCAATAATTTATATTTAGAATTTCTATAAATAATAAAATTTTCTCTTGGGAAGTATTATAAAATCTTTTTTCTTAAAATATCAATTAAATTAGAATTTCAGATAATACATTTAATTTAAATAGCATTGTTTATTACTAGACCAATAAATTATTTCGTACAAAATAATACTTGCTTGTCAAATATCCGTAATTATTTGTGATAGCACAAAGTTAAGTGATTCGTTTAATTAAAATAAAGTGTATTAAACTGCTCAATGCTAACATTAAAAAAAAAACTTGCTTTTGGATTGAGTTTGAAATGTTAACTACATAATTGGAGGCGTGAAATAAGCATGAAATGAGAAAAATATATTTTATTAGCTATAATACTTTCAGATTAACGACACATTTTGTCATCCGTTACATAAACACATTTTCAATGTAGAACATGACGTCAGAAACCATATTTCCTATAGCTCAAGCAGCGTTTCTGCATGTCCTCGCAAATTATCGTGCGCAACTTTCCAATTTAAATTTTTTACGGTAAAAAATGTATGCAAGCTCTGTAAAACTTAAATTAAACCCTCCCAATTTTTACTTTACACTCCGCAAAATTAAAAATCCTGGCAGAATCCCTGAGCTCAAGGTTCCAGTTAATTATGATACGAATACTTATTTACATTTGTATGTACTATGCGGTATTAGAATACATTACCATTCCAAAAGCATTCTGAAAGGTGTTCCAGTCTAGTCTGAAACAGTAAGTTTGATAGACCTATACTTCATAAGTTACGCATTCCTATTGTTCACAATCCTGGATGTGACATTGATGTTTGTGATAACATTTTAAATATTGTAGAATTTAAATAATGGATAAGCATAAGGGCTGGATTTCATGAAAGCTTGAATTCCGTGCTTTGCTTGCGATTAGAGTGAGTAGCCTATTGAAGCACGTGTTTTATTACGTAATACGTATAACACACAATAAAACGCGTGTTTCAATTGGCTACTCACCCAAATCGCAAGCAAAGTGCGCAACGCAAGCATGCATGTAAATCAGCCCTAAGGTGAAATAGTTAATTTAATAATAACTGTTTAATATAGATTAAAGAAGTTTAATTCATTACAAATATTCCATACAAAAATGAATTTCATACATTAAAGGCATAATTTTACTACAGAAATGCGAGGGAAAGCAAACAAGTCTGCGTGCAGTTAAACAAAGTGTAAAATACAAATTCTTGTTTATTTCCATAATTCTTTAAGATGGCTGAAAACCTTTCTCAGTTACCTAGGAAACAAATTTAGTGTCCCTAAATTACCCAAAGTTTTAGTATCCTTAATATTGCCTCTATTTTACGAATAATCATGAAATTTTCTTGCGGTGATTTAAGCGAATCGAATGTTAGCGAGCGCGAGAGCTTATTTCAATGAAAGTTTACTTTGCTTGCGATTTCAGTGAATAGCCAATTGAAACACTTGTTACACTTACCTTACAATAAAACACATGTTTCAATTGACTATTCACACAAATCGCAAGCAACGCAAGCTTTAATGAATATCAGCCATAATTTGCTTTCCTTGCACTTGCAGGCGCGTTTATAGGAGATTTATACACAAATAAATGGATGGATCAACTTCTCAAGCTCAAAAGTTTCAAGATTCTATCGAAAGACGTGGGAAGAACTAACCTACGCTATAAATATAAACTTCTTTCTAATATTCTGGTTCGTACTTCACAAAGACTTCAACAATTTTTCACATTTCTTGTATTGAAAGCGAAGACTATTTGTGAGAGGATGTGAACAAAAAGGTGGTTCAAGGATTGTAATAATAGGAGGAACGAAGTAAATAGGTACCAGTAATCAAATATATCAGACATTTAGAATATTATCTTACTGATCACCTTATTTGAAAGATTTAATCAAAACTATTTATTTTCAGATCATAACGACAAGTGTTGCAGGTAATTTAGAACATGTGTTCGTTACACATACTTTATATTTAAGAGAACTAAACACGTTTTAAAATCAAAATTCATACATGGAATTTGAATTCTTAAGGTTTGCAGAATTTGGTTCTGATTTGGGACTATTATTTGTATAGAATTTTGATTTCTACTACCAGGCACGCACCCGGAATTTGATTTTGGGAGAGTTCCAAAGGCTTCTGGGGTTTGTTCAAGGTGTGTTTGAGCATGAAATGTATATTAAATATATATAATCACGCCTGAAGTTATACTACACCTTTTCTGAAAAAACTCTGAGTGCTCCCTAAATACGCTCCTGTCTACTTCAGGCATAAAAGAAAAACATCGAATGAATTATATAACAAGTGTAATAGCGCAATGAGTTCGATAGTCGTAATTAAATAAATAAATAAAATATATCTATATTAAAAAATCCTAGGCACAGGAAGGAATTGAGAGCTGTTGCTATGGATACGTTGTAATATACTCGTTATATGTCGTATGTACCGTAGTGAAATAAAATTTATTTAATTGATTGTTTCCAAGAGGTAAGTTATTGGTGTAAGCTTTATTATTTTACACAAGAAGAAAATATAGTAAATATAGGCCTCACTCTAACACGAGGAAGGGCTACTTTAATCAAGGTAATATCAAAGACAAACTCTACACGACTAGAAAAGAATTTATAACGAAATAATTATGTATTAATACCAGTTAGGTTAGAAAATATGTTACTTAAAATATGACTCTGGACGTGTAATCTGCATATCGGCCATTTTGGTTTACTGTCATGGCGGTCAAGAGATGATAGTTGTACATCGCGCATAATATATGTCTTTGTTTATGTAATTTATATGTTGTTAAAGTATAAAAAGTATTAATAATAAAGGTTCCAGTAGTTTTAACAATAATGTTTTACGTGCATGTACAGACATAATTATAATAATTTTATCTCTTCAACAGGTACCAATCAACGTAGTAATTTAGTTCTAAGTAAGTATGCTTTATAATAATAGATAGAAAGAATTCTCAGAATAATCTCTTTTTAAGGAGAAACCCGAGTCATTAAGGGGCCAACCCATACAGTTCATACGGCTGTGATTAATATTATCTCTCAGTTACTTTAGTTCTATTTGCAGCGTGGTGAAATCACTGTTTGCTGTCAGAGACCTTGATGCCTCCAGAATAGAGTGTCTCGCAAGAGTAATTGATATCGAAACCATTTCCCGCAACCTCATCAGCAAAATTCCGGTGGACCGAAAGCAGATCATCAGACAGGAAAGATCAAAACCTTAAACCATATACCTGCACATGCACAAGCACGGTTAGAACACACGTGCAACATAGACGTTTACTTACTTTAAAAGGGAAAAAATCCTTCTTAAAATTTAACATCATCCCGTTTCCGCACCTTCAGAGCAAAGGTTAATCAAAGTTATGCAGAAAGAGGATAGGAGAAAACCTTAAGATAAACATGTGCTGAAAGGAAATCGCAGAAAACGTAGAGAAAACAGTCATAAAAACGCTATCTTATACAGCTACCATAACAGAGTTACAGTTCGAGGCACCCTCATCAAGTTATCAAGCAATCCCACTAACCTTAAGCACCTTATACCTTATTCACGAGCATTCACTTCTCCTTCGCCTAACTCACATTCCCTAAACGCGAAAGAAAACACAAATACGAACTAATATTCACCAGGTGAAATTGACCCCGCCCCTGGATAGTAGTCAGGACTATGTACATCGTGACTATAGAATAAGTCCCGAGGCAGAGTGCCCCTAAAACAAATACTGCAACATCATTCCTCTGTCCAGCAACTAAAATCGTTCAGCCTAAGTCTGATCCAACTGTCTACCCGAGAACTCGATGACCGGACCCCCGAACATTAACCCCTAAGTACAAGGCCCAACCGGCCCAAAGCGAATTTAGATTTAGCATCGGGATTTTTTATGAAAAGAAGCTTCAGTTAATGACTATTTATCCGTGCTATACCTTAGCACGAAACGTTAAATTAAAATCCATTTGGAAACTGATTTCAGATGTACCAGGAAATACTGACTATTACTGAAGAAGGTTGAGAACCTTCACGACACTGTAACATAAATAATCAGTTTAGAACTTCATGGTGCACTAACTACTGTTTAAATGAAAACTCTACACCTTCAAAACTGGATAAAACGGGATTTTATTTCCTCTAACGAAAATATATTGCTCTTGAATCAATAACATTAATGAATATTGCTATTACAGAATTTGACAGAATTTTATATATATATAATTGTGATGTTCAACATACATATATGACATTTTCTACATAAACACATAGATGTAAAGTACATATTTGGAGCTGCATGGTAACATATTCTGCATTAAGTATTCATTATTTTATATAAGAATGGAATTATCTCATATTTATATTAAATATATCAATCACAGGACATTCTTTAAGAATACAATTATATAAAGAGCACATTCTTCTAATAGGCGATATGTCCATTGCTTTAGTTCTTTGGGCCGAAAGGTGGAAGACAGCATTATGCGGTCGAGTTACTCTATGCGGTACATGCAGCCCTAATTCTGAGTCGATTGTACTGTTTAAGCGTTTGTGTAGGAAATTTAAGAGAAAATTAACTCTTCTGTTTTCAAGAGATAGTAACCTGTACTTATTTACCAGGTCTAAGTACTTTTCAAATTTAGGATATGTTCCAGTTTCTTTGTATGTCAAAAATCGTACAAATTTAGACTGTATAATTTCAATTTGCCGAGAGTTCTGTGTTTTACGATCCCATATTATTGCAGCGCTTTCACCTAACATACGCTGCATATAAAGTTTTTAAGACATCAATATTCGAGAAATCTCTAGTTAACCTCATTACAAACCCGATGTTCCTGTAAGCTTCGCTAAAAGGTGATTTATGTGCATGTCGAATGACAGGTTAGATTTAATGGTTACACCAAGCTCAGTAATAGAATCTACTCGAACTAGTGGAGAGTCATTAACTTTATATTCGAATTTCAAATAATTTGTTTTTCTCGTATATGACATTACACTACATTTATTAATATTAAATAATAACATGTTTGTTTTACACCAATTGGAGACTGCATTCATATCATTTTGTAAGAAGCCCACGTCCAATTCGGAGGAAATATTACAATAGATTTTTAAATCTGCAAACAGAAGTTTGCTGGAGGATATTATGACGGCTGGCAAATCATTTACAAATAATAAGAACAAAAGAGATCCAAGGTTCGATCCTTGAGGAGCTCCGCGTCTACCAATTTCCGTCCTTTTTTTTACCTGAATAAGTTAAAAATGATTCGATAATATGAAATTATGTTATTGCGAATCATTTCCTGGATTTGTTAATCACCCTGAATATCTATTAATACTTCAGAAATTAGTTTATTAATGAACTTTAGACATCCTAGATTCAAGCCGGGATGAGGTTGGAAAGTAGCCGACCAGGCCCTAGTTATAGGTACCATCCAGGCATATGCCTAGCATGACTATGAACAAACCCTGTGAACACCTCAGTCAGAATGGGCGGCCGCTGGGATCGTTTCTAGGGCTTTCCGGTTGCTAAGCCAGCAATGTAGCCTACTTCAGATTTCTTTAAAAAAAACGAGATATTTCACATAGACAATTATCAGTCTCTTTTATATAATATTTTGAATAAATATTATTTAAATATACATTCACATTACCGATAGAACATTGACTTTGCTAGTCTTCAATAATTTGAATGAATCCGGTTTTTTCCTCCCTTAGAAACTTTGTTCTTGTCAGAGTGTTAATGTTGTTGCAATTCTCATCACGAAGGAAAGTGCCTTCATTGCACTTCTGGATGAGAGTCCAATGAAGTCTGTAACTAGTATCACCTCACAACACACTTAATCCATTTGTTACCTGTCGTGTTATTTCTTATACGAATTTTTATGTTCAACACTACAGGAATGTACAGTATTGTATAAATGACAGTTTATAAAGAAAATACTTATTTCTTTCCAAATAATTTTGTGCATGCATGTCAGTGAAATTTTGTAATAATATTTTTCATTGATGTTCCATTTCTTACAGCCGCCAATAAGGAAGAAGCCAAGAAACTGCGCAACAATCCTAGAAGTGAGTTTATACACAACAAATTGCAATTAAAAAGAATGTTGAAAAACTGTTGCTTACTAGATATTCTATCAATCCAACTAGCCTCAGCACGATCATCCTTTGTGCAACCTTATGTTGCTGATTCGTTGTTATTTCTGGATTTAAGTAGGTTAAAATATTTTTTTTTATTTTCCTGATCTACAAAGTAGTAAAATGAATAAAATTGTATTGATGTTGGGAAAAGATGAAATAAAAATGTTAAAAAGAAGTGGTAGAGCGTTGGCGTAGTATTCGGGAGGTCCCAGCGGCGACCATCCTGACTGAGGTTTTTCCAGGTGTTTTCCTCAGTCACACCAGGATGGCACATCCAACATAGACCCTGGCCGACACCTTCTCAAATCCTTTCCCCTTCCCTATCCAGGACTGAGCCTTACTTGCCTAAAGTCCTTAAATAAAAATTCAATTCCAGGGCAAACACTTTGGGTTCAATCAACACCGTTTGTAGTATGATTTCGGTGTTTCGACACAATGATAGTATTAGTATGACACCCTCCATTCGCCGTTTGTATTGAATCAGCATTAACAACACATCCATTGTGTTGAATCACTTAGATTAACACCGTTTTATTGTGTTGATTTAACCCCAAAAGTGGTGGTCGCCCTGTGACACCAAAAAATATTGAATTAACAAAGCCAATTTTTTGCTGTGTTATTATAATGCACTGTATGAATCCCATAGTGCTTGCAGTTTATTTTATTACTTACAATTATAACATAATATACGAATGAAATTGGATTAACTATACTCCATACAGTTGATATTATTTCCTATAATGTACTGCGCAAATGAAATAAACACATAATATTGACTGCAGTTCAGTTTATGATAATACACTGTGCGAATAAAATTGTATATTCCGTGGTGCCTGTAGTTAAGATTTCCAATTCCTCACTTGATCTTAAAATTGTAGCTGATGCATTGTGAAGGCACATCCTTTATAATTTTGTCTTTTTTATTATTTCTATTGAGAATAAGGAAAAAATACCAAACAAATCTTGCATTTTATTGCTTGCGAATATGAAATTCTAAATTAATAAGTTCATTACATAAGCTAAAATACAATTCGTACATTTCCTTGAATTTTTAATTATTTGTCATATAAATCTTTATAACAGTTAAATAAGAAACATTCCAAGTATTCTGACATTAATTTTATTCTTCATCTCTTCCTGTAGTTAGCGCATTCTTTCCAGGTACGTTCAGATTAAAATTGTTTCATTAAATTTTACATTTTTTCCGAAGTTGTATTTCTGCCGAGATACTATTTTTTCTACTTCGATACCAGTATCACGACACCACATATCGCGATACTGCCTATAACTGCTCTACATAAACAATAATATAAGGTCAGTTCTACAATCGACCGCTCAACTTCTAGTCAGCGCTAAGTTGAGGCTAACTTTCATTTTGCGTTCTCTCATTGGCCAAAATCAGACTTGGCCTCAACTTAGCGCTGACTAGAAGTTTAGTGGTCGATTGTAGAACTGACCCTAAGATAATTTTGTTTCATTTAGCACTGATTGTGCACAGTAAAAAGTGATTTCTTAAAATTAAGAAAAGAAAAAAAAGTTATTATGTGTGCACCGAGGAACAATTTACTGGGAAATGAGATGTTTGCATTGCTATTTAATTGAAAATAAGCAACATGTCGGTTTGAAAATAAGATTGATGTTCCTAATTCAAAACCGGTATACTCTCGTTTTAAATTAGAGGAAAATAGTGATATCTTATTTCCAAGAAAAAAGAAATCTCGGTGGACAGATAAGAACTTTTTCCTCCATTTTAAGAAACTATTTTTTTTATAATGTGGGATTAATATTTCTAGCCCTTGGCTAAGGATCTCGTCTTTTGTTCAAATTTATTTCGACTGAAAATATGTAGAACATCTACAAAACGACTTACTCCAGAATATTCTTGAAGTTAGAGGCATTCAAACTAAATTAAAAGTATTTTTATTAACTGCTTTTCAACAATGTTATTCCATATTCTGGTCCATACTTTGGAAAATCATGTAAGAATAATTTGTCATAAAACATATAATGATGATAATAACTAATTGTCTTTTAGTTAATTAAGATGCCTGCATAAATTCGACAAATTCATCATTATCAAGAAGGAAAAACCTATGATTACTTCTTAGAAAACGATTAATTCGATTGTTGTTATCATGAAAGGTTTCAATTTCAAAACTAAAGTGTAACAATGGTTAATGACTTAAGAAATTGTAACAAGAAGCTTATAGTTCTCAATTAAGTAATACAGTATATGACTAGTCCTTATAGTTATTAATCAAGTTTTCTTTGTTTTGCAAGAACCTGGCGATTTTATGAGAACTCAGCCTTCACCTATAAGGATATACAGTCATGGTAAGATACAGAATCCAATTATGATCAACTTCTTTCTCCCTTTTTTCCACCTACGTAATATTTAAAACGATTCCCAAGATTCCAACCTACAATAATATTCTGAGAAGAACAGGCTACATATTTTCTTTTTACCTCCTAAAGCTTCTTGGAAAATCGACGCATATTGGGAATTTAAATATGATATTCATGCAATATTCTGCGCTGTGTAGGTAATGACGATAAGCTAGAGGGTGCTTGTGGTGTGCTGGTTTTCTAGCAATGCAAAGTTTGCGATTTTATGATCTTGGAATATTTGTGTTGCTGTAACGAAAACGTTTGTCATAAAATATAAATCATTTAGCCAAACAACGTGATTATTACGGGCATTTTAACAAAAAAGAAGCCAACTTTGTACAAGAACTTTGTTACTTGCATTGGGAATGTTATAAAGATGGTTCAGTTGGTGAACAGCCTCCGTGAACTAGACGGAAAACATTCCATAATTCGTAATTGGCGGTGTTATTCAATGACGTCAAATCGTTCGCTGAGAAGTTGTAACTTGTTTTCTAATAAGCGTTTCTTCTTCTACAACATTCTTATGTATTGATGGACACTTTAAGAGAGTTGGCATCAAGGAGTGATGTCTTATAACATTATGACACCACCAGCACTCTCTAGTGGTAAGGTAAGTAACTAGAATCTTTATGGGTTACCCTGTACATAAACCTCACCCCTCCAAAAAATATATATCTACCTTACTTGTTCAATTATCCACGAGCCTCAAGCAATCCAATTCTCTCTACCAACCTAAATAATGATGTCATCAGCACTGTAAATCTTGCTTTGCTAGCGTGTCAAGCATGCTATCCGATATCATCATTGGTAGCACAAAGAAGTCACACTGATCTTAGCGAAAACAAAACGAGGAAACTGTGAATATGTTGCTGATGTCGACGACTACAGCGGTATCATGCTAGAATGCTCGCCACACACTTGGATTCGATGCATCCTATCGAATTCTCTGATAGTGATCGGAGTCTTCCAAACTTGATGTCTGATATTTGTCATACGAAGGAAAATTATCTTTTCTAGCAGTTTCTCTAGCCCCTTCCTGCAAAATACTGATTGTCTGGCTTTTAGCAAAGTAAAACGGCATTCATTATTCCACGTCTACACTTACATTCTCCAGAAACTACACCTTTCATGTCGATGAAGCTAGTCGGAAGTGTTTTTTTTTTCCGGCAGGCAGCTCTAGTCTAGGTTTTTATGGTAAGGAATCGGAAGGCCTTTATGTTGTTCTTCACAAAGCTGCTGGCTGCATTCTGTAAGAATAGTCTTATCTTTAGTATAATTTGCTTCTAATAATACTCTTGAAGTGTTCTCAACATCTCAGCCACTTTTACCTTCTCTTTCACAAGGAATATAATTCTACCCTTTTGCTCCACAGGCAAACTACCCGACACCATGTTTGCTGCAACTACTGTGCTTGGCTAGTGAACAAGAGATCACCCTGGTAAATTCACGAGAGAGTACAAGATCTTCATACACAGTGTTGTTGTCATACGTGTACCACTGGATGTAATACAGACAACAGCCTCGGGTCAGTTCGTAGAGCATCGACCTCGAATTCAGGACGTTCTGGGTTCGACACCAACGGCAGACTGTATTGGTAGAGGTTCTTTTGCAGAGTGTTTCCTCAGTAACATCAAGCAAATACCGGGGTTGTACCTTCAACTTAGACTCTGACCAACTCCTTCCCGCATCCTTTCCCCTACCTTATCCCGACCTGAGCCGTAAATACGTAAAGGTCACATAAATGGAGATTAAATCTAAAGAAAAGTGTCAGTCAATTGTTAACAACCCTTATATAGGACTAGTCGGCACATTCCTAATGGGACTACGTATTGTTATTTTGTAATTGTTGTTTAATGAAATGAAATATGTTCAATTTTGTATCGTTGCTATTCTTTCGGTATTATCAGTTCATACTTAATACTAGGTTTATTCATAAATCACGAACATATGCTTTATCCCAGATAATCTAAAGGTCCACTCGAACTATTAATACGTGTCCCTGTATCTAACAACATTACTAGATGAGAGGACGTCTCCAAGATTGAATGTTAATTGGCAGAACAGAGTGGTTGCTTCAAAAGAGGAGTATAACACAGAAAACATGAGAAAGTCTATCAGAGACCTTCTAGAACCTTTTCACAATAGGCAAATACTGGAATGGTACCTACAAACTAGTTCCTGGACGACTACCTTGCAATATCCTTTTCCTTACCCTATTTCGGCCTGAGCCTGAGATGCCTAAAGGTGACAAATGGAATGAAACGAAATTCGATTGTGGGACCTTTGAGAAATTACGTTGTACCGAACAGAGCTGTCGGAAGCAAGGAAGATAGCATAATTCTAACATGGGAGCGAAACAAGGGCCAGTATGACACTTCCAGGACACCTCGTGGCTGTTCTGAAGTGGGTTATTCGGGGCAAGTTTTGGACCAAGCCACAGGGTCTCTTTGGACTCGGCGTGACTCGGTGACCAATTTCGACCTAATGATCCAGATAGCAGAATTTTTAATAAACTGTTGCGTTTGAACAGTATGATCGGGAACAAGTGTGTAATCTTGAGAGCACGAAACATCATCTCATCATCATCAGTGTTCTGCCCAAAGCGGCAGATCCTTCATGGGAATCTAAACCCTCTCCATTCATTCTGATCTTACGTTTTCCTTTTTATCTCAACAAACGATTTATCTTCCTTAATCTTGTCAAGCAGTTGCATTCGTCTTCTGCCACTTCCTTTCTTTCTCTCAATCATGCCTTCAAATAATAACACCCCTTAGCATGGAATCTCTGCGTAGCCAATGTCCTAATCAGTTTATCTTTTGTCTTCAGGATTGTTCTTCTCTCGCCTACTGTCGTCACAATTTCTGCATCTCTTTTCTTGTGCATCCAGCTGGTTGTTTTCAGTCTTCATATCCACATTTCAAAGGCTTCCAATTTTCTTCATTCTTTCGTATAGTTTACGTTTATGCTCTACACAACACAATAATACCCTACACCAGCGTTCCGCAAACTGTGGTCCGTGGACCACAGATGGTTCTCGAGGTCTGCCCTTGGGCATGCGCAGGATGTCCCGTTGAACCTACCAACTAATAAAATTGGGCCGCACTTGACAATAGTTTGCGGAACGCTGCCCTACACAAAACAATTAATTAATATCTTCCTCCGTTATTTGTTCATGCATTCACTGAAGAGGTTCTTCTTCCTAGGAAAGGTGTTTCGCCATCGCAATTCTCGTCTTGAGCTCTTTTTCACATTTCATATCATCACTTCCAATACTATCCAAATACTTCTAATCTTGATGTTTGATATGGTTAGGTTTGTTTCAGTTACTTTCCCTTTCGTTTTGTTTACATTTATTTTCGTTCCATGTACTTCACAGCCTTCTGCAGCTCTTTTCGTTCTTGAGATAAAAAAAAAGAAGAAAAAATCGATTTGTAAGAGCTAGTATGCCTCACCTAAAATCGAAGACTAAACATTCTAGACGGTTCGAGCTAGAGAAACTAAATTTTGTAGGAAGGTACATCATCGCTAGCAGAATAAGCAAATATTACAAAATTTTTAAAAAGTCTCCATTTTGGATCCAAAATGGCCGCAAAACCCATTGTTGTATAAAATATACAGCCTAAACGGCTGGAGCTAGAAAAATGAAATTTGATATGACGATACACCGTCACTATTAAGTTACCAAGATATTACAAAATGTTTCCAAAGGCGCCATCTTGGATCCAAAATGGTGAACCCAAAACCTTTATTTCCACGCCTTTTGAAAAAGTCGCTATCTTGGATCCAAAATGGCCGTCAAACCCATTGTTGTATAGAATACACAGCCTAAACGGCAGGAGATAGAAAAACGAAATTTGGCTTGACTTTACACCATCACCAGTAAGGCAAGAAAGTGTTACAAAATGCCTCTAAAGAAACCATCTTGGATTCAAAATGGCGGAACCGAAAAATTCATTTTCCATACCGTTTGAGCTAGAGATACAAAATTTGGCATAAAGGTGTATTATCAAGTGTAGATTAAGAAAATATTTTTAAAACGTCACCATCTTGGATCCAAAATGGCCGCCAAACACATTGTTGAAACGACCGGATAGAAGAACATTTTGTATGGCGGTACATCATCACTAGTAGGTTACGAAAATATTACAAAATGCCTCCAAATACGTTATATTGAATTCAAAATGGTGGACTCAAAAATTCGTTACATAGTTGCAGCCTAGTACGGGTTATTCCAGTCTCTTTCAACCGAAAAGAACGCTTTTTTTTTTACCGGTGATGGGCTTTAACTGGTTATATCTTCTTAAGTGATGCCTCATTTTGAGCATGAAGAACCATATCATCCACAAATCTAATGCATTTAATTTTCCTTCCTTTGACTGTAACGCTTCTTTTGCTTGCGAAGAATCACTTTACAATCTCTCCTAAATTTATATTACATAAAGTGCGCGAGAGACAACAACAACTCCTAGACCAATTTCTGTTCGTTCAGATAATAATTCATCGTCTACTTTTGACCTCATTCTCTGATGAAACGCCGAAAATTCCTTGTTCATTATCGTTTATTAACTTTCATACAAAAAATTAGGTCTCAACATTCAGAGTAAATAATTTCATTAGTTTTTTTTTCTTTCTGCGAATATATATGAGTGGGCGGTAAGTAGCTCCCTATTTTCAAACAGAGATGTTACTCCTAAGCTATTGAAAGCAGAACCTTCATATCTGGTACACATATGGTTTATTGAATGCCATTACCTTGCAGAAAGCTACAACTCGATGTACGCTACAGAATTATCTACACACTTCCTTAAACGAACATGTGTATCTTCTATGACCTTCATCAAAAACTCAACAGGAACACCGTTTATGACTTCACGGATCTTCGTCTCAAATTCGTCAAGAGTTTGAGGTTTACCGAGAAACACTTCTTCCTTAGCCCATCCCTATAAAAAGAAATTACATGGAGTGAAGTCTGGACTTTGTGCTGGCCATTCTGCGGGACCTCGGCGGCCTATCCTAATCTCCTAATGTCCACGACACTTCCGGTAGTCAGTAATTTTGTGTGGCAATATTTTATTGTTCTTGCATCCAGAACAGCATGTCTCCCATGTTGAGACCTCCACCACTGTTGCACTTGAATTACGGACTGCCACTCTTCATACCTTGCTGCAATTTTGACTCTCTCCTCAATGCTCAATCTACTTACAATCTCTATGGTTTTAAAGGCAGTTCAAAGGATCTGAAAAAAAAAAAAGCATAAGCAATGGCATGCTTGAAACAATAAAACAAGATAAATTTCATTGCAATATGTACATAATTTTAGTAGGAATAAAGAATTAAAAATAGGGAGCTACTTACTGACCATGATGAACCATATTTAGGCATACAGTACATATATCATTACATGTAATTAAAATTACGTTAGTTCACTTCTCACGGAATCTCACAATTTACAATGTAGATTGACTCAAGCCACTGAAACAAGACCAAATTAAATCAGGTCAATGCCACGCCACAGTGAAATTTGAGTCAAAACTTGATCAGGTCGTGAATCACAAAGTGAGTCTGGCCATTTAGGTCCTGACCGGGATCACCGAGTCAACTAGTTCATTCGAGTCAAGACTAGGTCAAGAGTGTCATTTGGATTAAGACTTAGACGGGGTCGCTTGGTCTGCTATATCCGTGTCACCAGGTCACACGATTTCACCTCTAGTTCTCGCCGATATTGCTCCATCCACTGATCGCTCAAAGATGGAGGATATAGAGAGATGATGGCGAATTGCCTCTGAAGGAGTTAGAACAGGGATTCTGCCAGGATTTTTACTTTGGCGGTGTAAATAGTGTTTTTCAGCGTTTCTAT
>JAGDQP010004432.1:61093-85155 GCA_022664845.1 Lepisma saccharinum
GGGGGGGGGGGAGGGGGAGGCTGGCAGAATCCTTGAGTCAGAAACACACAAAGTATTGATCAGGTAAATTTGTGTCTTAACTTTTGTTTGCAAAAAAAAATACTATTTGCCAAGTGAATAAGTTGATAATAAATAATTATTAAATATTATTTCGACTTGGTTTTAATTCCTGCTTATCTTATCTAAACTACTTTACACATAGCTAATTTAACTAACGTTAGTCAGTACTTTAATATAATGAGTGAGTGAGTCAAATGAAAATCTTAATAATACTCTAAAATTATTTACATGAACTCAAGGTAGATGTATGTTAGATATGCTGTAATTTCATCAACACTTGTAATAATAATTTGTACAGTTATGCTTTGACAGAACTTCATGTATGACGTCATAAGTGTGCTCCACCAGAGCCGTGCACTCGGAAAAAGTAATGTTTCTTATGAACACTTTTGAGTAGTGAATGAATGAAATGTATTGAAATCCATTGAAGAATGAACAGTAGATGAATAAGTATCAGTAACATGTATTGGGCTACATAAAAAGGTACTGATGAGGACGGATACGTCACTGTAAAAAAAAAAAAAAAGTGATGACAAGGTTTTTCTATGGTGCATGTCATTAATGCAGCAGCCATCTTTTAGCTGTACTTATAACATGACACATGAAATTATACCAAATAATAAATATAGAAATTATTACTACAAGGGTTCATGTAGAGCATACATCTGCAATTCATGTAAAGAAAAATCAAATGTTTCGAAAGTTTTTGATTTGACTCAACCTCGTATATGCACTATGACTTATGTAATAACTTGATAACAAAAAAATATATACAGATTTTAATGAACAGACAACTAAAACAGAATTTCTGACTATTTACAGAGAAATATGGAGAATCATTGAGCAGCAATCTTCAACGCAGATACCAAAGTGCCCGACCTAAGCAGGAACAAGAAAGGTACCACGAAACAGTCTACTCACCACAGCTCTACGATAACCAATATTTCATGGGTTCTCAGATGTACCCACCAAAAATAGATAATGGTGGAAATGTATTTCTTAGAAACAGGAAAATAGTTTCTCCTCGACAATACGGATATGGTGACTACTATTCATAGAGTGGCAATCTTCCAACAAAAATAAACGCAGGACATTACACAATAGGGGAGAGTAACTGATTGTGAGATATATATATTTAAATTGTCAATTGTAGTGTGCTTTTGTAGCAGATTGCAAGAAAAAGCAATACATTGAATACCTTGAACATCTCTGTCCCTTTGTCAGACAACAATATTGGTTTAATTACTTTCACACAAATTATTTATGATAGATTCGTAAATAATATGAACCCATATTAAGGAATACAGGTTCCTAATATGGTATAGAGAAGTGAACAAAAATATGCTACATTTGTTCTAATTCTATCGTATAATTCGAAACGCACACATTAATAAACATACATCTATTTGTCTCTCCATCTAGAAGTACTGTTAATTCGGAAGAAAATGTTTACCATAACATTAAAATATCCCAAAAGGCAGCAAAAATATATAACACACAGATTTACTAAATGTGCATAATAGACCTACAAGTATATAAATAATGTTTTGTCGTTATTTTTTACATTTAAACTATGTATGATGTTTATTTTAACCAGGAGTACCTGAAATCTTGGAACATTCAATTCCACAATCAACGTGTGAACTCGTGAAGTACTGTTAGAGAATACTTTCTTGATTTGTATTTTGCTGAATGCCTTTACGCAATTTAGGTTCAGGCCGAATGGACAATGATGAGAGAGTTGTTGGAATGAAGAAAGTGGGAGGAAATAGGAGAACTCCGAGGAAACCCACGTATGCGATGTTTGTCCACCACAAAACCTGTATGGAACGAGCCAGGATTGAACCGAGAATCCCAGCATCAGAGATTAGCGCTCGATCACTGAGCTACCGCGGTCCTTAACCTAATGTGCTCTAATCTTTAGTAAGCCAACTTAACTTTAGTTCAACCTCAATAAATAACGACAATCGTATGGTCATCGCGGGAGTATATGAAGTCCACCCATTTATTACTCTTAACACTTCCAAAACGCGTGATATATGACTAACCTTCGTAGTTTTTGCACAGAACAATCTCGTCCGACAAGCTCATACTTACATTCTAACTAGCATGAGAACCTTTCTTACCTCAGCTAACTACAGCAACACTACTCTGTTGTTCTTTTGCAGGTGTAATACATTATATTTCTTACATAAAAATATTCTCGATTGATTCACTTGTTTATCAGAGCCATGACGAAGAAAAGCATATCGAATATTTACAAACAAACTTTGGTTTATAGCTTTTATTTAATACTTTGCCCATTGTAGGCATATTGTTCTTAAACAATACTTTTCACCCGCTACAACGTGGAGTTGAATACTTCAAGATTAGGATGCTCTTTGGGTACTCCCCCGGACAAGAAATCACCATGTTCAGTACGTTATTTCGAAAGTCTAGAGGCATTAAGCCCAGTTAAAGATGACTTAAGCTAACTAATATTAGTTAAGCTAATTCAGTCCAACCTAACCTTCACTCTTTTGAACGATCCGGGGGAAATATCTAAAGTATGCAGCCCAAGAGAGATATTAGGCGTGTGAATTCTACGTGTTCGTCTACCGCATATTAGGGTATGGGAAAAACATGCAACATTCAACATACAAATCTCAACCTTCTTTCCGTAGCTTAAGCCAATCCTTTCCTGAATTGCAGAATCGACGTATGGAAACTTCATCCTAGCCACAAAATACCTCTGACAGAGGCAATGATGCTTTAAGCTCAAAATATTTTTAACAATCAATTCCTTTTATTCGCGCTATTAATAAATGTTATCATTGTTGAGTTCCATTATATCCCTAAGGAGAAATGGTAAGTACCCTCATTAGGTAACTATCCCACCATCGGTTATTTTCCCCTACAGGATAAGTAAGAAACTGATATGATCCAACAAAGAAACTTAAATAATTGGAACGTTTCTAACTTGGAATTGGTGGAAAATTTGAACTTTTCCTCTGGTTCCTTGAACTTTTAATGTAAATACGCGTTTAAAAACAACGAACTTTAAGTCGAATGGTTTTGGTTAAGTTAAAATGAAATTATTTCCAATCTTTTCGGATTTTAACTATCCAAGTTTCACTATATTTACGATGCCAAAGTATTAGCCGACACACGAGAAATGTAATCATTGTTTAGAAAAATGTTAACAAGTTGAATTAAAATGATTTTAACAAATTTTACACAATATAAAAGCGTGTTTCATTTGTGTTCTCTAGGAATACTTTGTAAAGAATCCTCCCTCTCTTGCAATTAATGGATTTAAAGGAGTCCGTGCGTCTGGTGACCACGCAATATGCGACTTTATAGAATATTGTCTGCTTTGATACACCAAAAAAGCTAATCGTGCGTTTTGTAACCAATCTACTTATTTTAGAGTCGACAACATCTTAAACACTAAACTTCATTAACCGAGTCGCCGTAGTTCAGTGGTAGAGGATTGGCGTAGCACTCGCGAGATCATCTGTTCAATCCCAGCGGCCGACCATCCTGACTGACAAGGAAATGTTTTTTACTCGAACAAAAAATTTAGTGCGATGATATGTTTTTCCTGAAACATTTGATACGCTGAGATCAGAAAGAACGATCATTTATCTGTGAATTGCTATCTTCCTCTCCAAACTGACCAATTACTACACGAATACTGTATAGTACAAAAGACTTGGATCAAAGTGACAAGTCGTAATCACATGAAGGGAATGAGACAAAATACTGAATAGACGTAACGTGGATGATGCGCTAATAAATGATGGAGATGTTTTTGATCATGGCAGCTATCTTGAAATCCGCCATCTTGGAACTTGCTCAACAATTTGTAATGGGAAGTGTGTCATGTGACATATCGTTTTAGGCTAGCCTGTTTAAAGAATTCCAAATATGTAGTAAGTTTTTATCTACATTTATTCGATTAGAAGATAGGAATCATCAGTTTTGGAATTTTATGTCCTACAACGTGTGCGTAAAATGGTATACATTTGGACAGACACACAAACCCAGTGTTTTCTTCAAATCCGTATGGATCCTGCGAAGCATATTGGATTCAACATCGGCGCAGGTATGCTTGAATCCATTGTTGGAGATGGCGTGGATTTTTCACGATACACTGTCTTACTGATGAGTCCAAAAATTGAAATTAAAAGGCGTGAAATTCAGTAAAAGAAAGTGGTATTTTATAAAAAGTTAAGATTTGATAGCGTGGGTCGTCTATGAAATAGTTAAAACAAAGGAAAAGCGAACAATGGCTACATTTTATGAATGCGAATTCTTCGCATGCATCGACATGACACAACTGCAAGTGAATATCAAAAACGTGTTCTATAACATTGTGAAAGTTGGTAATTTCAGCTGAAACATCATATCCTGACTTTTTCCATGTATAGATTTCGTACCAAGTTGATGGTACATTTTCATTATCAACACTCGGTCATGAAATTTTACTTTAGAAGTTTCGAAGTTATGTCTCATAAAAGCGTGAATTCTTCTCAAGTAAATCTTTAGTTAGCGAAAGAAATACATGTCCATGGTTGCACGTATTTTGTTTGTATCATAGATCTACGTCTTGGCAAACCACTAATCATATTCTCCTACCAAATAGCTGTGATGGAAGATTGAAGAACCTTAAGATTTTCACACTATATCATTTGAGGCGTATGCGCGAACAAAAGTCTATGTGCTTTCTTTTAACATGGAACATAGACTTTTGTTCGCGCGTACGCTTTATTTCTGATAGCCTCAGTCTCAGATGCCTAAAGGGCATAAAATAAAATTCAAATTCAAATTAACATTTTCTGAAGAAGGTGTACGTCGTTGAATTATTTACGCGATATACCAAGTCTTTCAAGTGACTCAGAGATGGAAATTGAAGAGGCTCAGTTGGTAGAGCGTGAGCTTCGCAATTGGGAGGACGCGGTTTTTATTTCAAGTGCCAGCCAAGCTAACTGAGATTTCCCCTGTTTCCCTCGATCACACCAGGCGCATACTGCGATGGCACCTTGAATAAGGCCACGTCCAATTTATTTCTCTACCCTGTCTCCTCTATCACGTCATATGACATAGGTGCAAGTCATGAGAGTCAAATATGGAAACTAAGACGCATTAGATCGAATGAACGAAAAATCTCTCAATAAATCGATCACTGTTGAGTGCACCTAGGCGGGAGGAATACTGCTGACTGTGAGTTCTAATAATAATTTTTCCTGATTTTACCAGCAAGATTGCTCACTTCCTACTATGTTGATAAGGTGCAAGGGCAGATTGATATAAAATTCCTGGATATTGGAGCAATCAGCAAGGGCCCGCAGAGTGCCCCTCTCCTTCAATTGATTTCATGCCCTTTGATTTCTACCTTTGGAGCTATCTGCATCGTGAAAAATCAATGCCCTACACCTCTCCAGCAACGGATTGAAACATACTTGCGACGCTGTTGAACCCAATGTGTTTCGCAGGTCAATAAAGATTTGAGAAAAATACTGGGTTTGTGTATCCACCTAAATTTTGTAGGATGTAAAAATCCCAACGTTGAGAACTCTTAAACGAATAAAGGCATATAAAAATTGATTTCAGATTTGGATTTCTTGAAACAAACTGGCCTAAAACGATATGTCACATGATCCATTTTCCATTACAAATCCTCGGGCAAATTCCAAGATGGCGGATTTCTAGATGACTGCCATGATTTCTATCTCCATCATTTGGTAGTGTATCATCCACGTTACTTTTATTCAATATTTTGCCTCACCCTCTTCACGGGTTTACCAGTTACAAGGTTATTTCTAGTCTTTTGTGTTATATAGTATTCGAGTAGTCATTGGTCAGTCTGGAGAGGAAGATAGCAATTCACAGATGAATGATCGTCCTTTCTGATCTCAGCGTATCACAATTTTCAGCAAAAACATATTGTCGCACCAGAATTTTTGTTCGAGCAAAAAACATTCCCTTGTTTGTTTTTTTCTCACAAGTAAACCTAGGAAATTGTAGAAACGCCAATTTTCTTAAAACTCCGGGAAAGGATAATGCAAGTAAAAATATTTAGATCCCGGTTTGCCGTTTTGGTCCATAAAACGATTTACAAATATTTTAAACCAGTTTTCTCACCTGAAAACTACAAAAAAATGGCAAAAGTTATGACTATTTTAAAATTGTTATAACTGTCAATTTCCATCTGATTTGCACGATTTTTTTCTAAACTTGAAGGAGAAGCAAGACTGGTAAGTTGAAGTTTTCATTACAGTTTATAGTGAAACCTACTTTCCCAAAGATTCGGTTATAGTGAAATAGTTTTCCAAGCAATTTCCTAGTACTACACCCATGTATGGAAATATATTGGCCATAAATTGACAATATATTACTAATATATTATATTGTCAAGATAAAATATTTAGAAAACATATTTTTAAGGTGCAATAAATAAGAATATAGCAATTTTTAAATCATTATTTAATGATAGTGTCTGTCAATACGCGAAAACGCGGAACGACGCTGTAAAAACGTGAATGTCAATTCCTATATTATATTAATAATTTCAAAAATGCTCTTATAGATTTTAAACGAATATTTCGAAATACAAAGTATTAATGGAACCATAAACAATTTTTTTTTATACCAGGGTGAGCAATATGTTCGTAGCGTTTTCATGGATAATGTGCAGCACCCGCCTCCCCCTGTACCACAGAAGCCTATTCGACGAAGTACATCCCATCACACTGTATGGTCCTTCTCCAACGTTCCACCAGTGATAAGCCCCTGACGATACCAGGCTGCAGGCTTTGAAGCAAGGAACTCAGTAATGCCAGTTGTCACATCATCCATGGAATGGAATTGTCTGCCCCGCAGGAAGTGTGCCATGGAACGAAACAGATGAAAATCAGATGGCGCAAGGTCGGGACTGTAGGGGGTGTGTGGTAAAATGTCCGCGCCATCCATGTCCGCAATGTAGTGGCGGACTCTTCTTGACCTGTGGCATGGAGCGTTGTCAAATTGGAGGAGCAGTAGCTTTCGGTTCACCAGTGCTGGATAACGACGGCGCACAATGTCGTATACCCGTTGCAGCTGTTCAGCATACAATGTCCCATCTACGGAACGACCATGTGGAACGAGCTCGCAGTGCACCGGACATTCGAAATTCCACCACACACAAAGCATTGTCCGCTCTTCAAACTGTCCTCTTTGAACCACTGGCTGCGCCTCGGTACAGGGTCGAAGCCATTGTTTCCTGGTGTCAGGATAACGAAGAAAGATCCACTTTTCATCATTCGTGATGATCCGCCGCCAAAACATGTCGTCAGTTGGGTTTCGAAACAGTTCTTCACACAGGGTCACACGTTGTTGAGCTTGAGCGGGAGTCAAATCATGGGGAACCATTCTCGGTTGACTGGAGCGAAACCCAAGTTGATGCAGATGACGAACGTCACTGGTTTGTGATGTCTGGACCTCATCTGCCAGCTGACGGGTACTGGTTCCTGGATTTCCTTCAACAGCGTTCAGGAGGGCATCGATATCCGTCGTCACAGGGCGTCCACTCTTGGGCTTGTAATCGAGACTGGTGTCACCAGACCGAAAACGTTGAAACCACTTCCTAGCTGTGGACGGGTGGACAGTACCTTCACCTTCTACGGCACAAATTTGCTTGGCTGCTGCTGCTGTATTCAACCCCTTTACCCCAGTAATGGCGCAGAAGCACCCGACACACAAGCTTCTCCTAAGCCATTGTCCTGCCAACTGTGTATTCAACGCGTAGTTCCTCCCACACACCGTTAGCGCTTTGATCAGACACACACGTGACACGCTTTCTGCCACCACCACCTTTACCTGCTCTACACGTTGTACATGGTTTTCCGGCATCGAGTGGGCGGGGCCACCCAACGCTACGAACATATGACTCACCCTGGTAATTTAGTAAAACAGTAATTAGTAATACGTCAATATATCTTTTCAAAATATTATATATTGACAATATAATATATTACTAATATAATGTCAATATATGGCTAATATATTGCCAATATATTTCCGTACATGGGAATTGCTTGGAAAAGCTATTTCACTATAACTAAATCATTTTATAGGCCAAAATGACAAACGGAGCTCCAAATATTTTCACTTGCACTATACTTCCCCGGAGTTTCAGGGAAAGCGTCGTGTCTACAATTTCCTAGGTTTACTTGTCAGTCACACCAGGCAAATGTCGGGTGGCACCTTCAACATAGGCACTGGGCAACATCTTCCCGAATCCTTTTCTCTCCCCTATCCCGGCCTGAGCCTTAGATGCCTAAAACCCTTAATTCAATTCAATTCATTAATTTTAAAATACCTATATTGCATCTTTACTGAGTATTTAACAACATCGCCTAGTTCTTTGGAAGCCTGAGGTACCCGAAAACTTACACATGGTGGCAATTTCCATTCTTGGAACCAGCTTTCAAAAATTTCCTCAGGAAGAAAGTATAGTATCTGCAGGTTCCAAATGCAGCACACATACTGTATGTAGAACGAGAATTAACGCAGAGAACACGAAACAAGAAGGGAGAAATCATATGACGGACGTAACGAAAAACAGTAGAATCAAACTGGACTTTAACTAATCAGCCTTAGCTCTCTGCCACCCTCTTGGAATTAATTCGTGTCTGCGTAACATTCTCGTGATTTTACCTTACATTCCGTACAAAGTTGATTTACTACATCAATATGTATGTGAAATTGCAAAAGTAATGAATTCCGATGTCTCCCAAAATGAATTAGCTTCCCTCGCAAACTTCATATTTCGGGTTGCAAAACGAACGGGTCGCAAAACTCACGGTCGCAAACCCGTGCCACCATTTGAACAGCACTAGTACAATACATTGAACATATATGAGACAATTGAAGTTTTCTTTACATAAACATAAGGGAATTTATAAACAAACTAGCAGGTATTTAGAAAAAAATGTTTATTTAATAAACATTACTACATAAGGCTGCCAAAATATTGCGAGTCATTGGACGAAACATTTTTGTTTTCCTCTACGTATTTGAATTCTTATTTATTGCCTTTTAGCATCTCTGGCTGAGACGTGAATGTGAGAAGGAGTCAACATGTGTCTAGTTTGTAGGTACTATCCATGTGTTTGTCTAGAGCGACTGGGAAAAAGCCCTGGATGTTGGTTAGACCCAGTGGCGGAGTAAGAGGGTGACCAGAGGCGCTCACGCCCCGAGTCTCACATGCTAAGGTGGCCCCCAACGGTCCCCAACACAAATTATTTATCTCTCGTTTCAGTAAAGAATGGAAGATGATGGTGAATTATGAAGAAAATGGTGGACGGTGATGCTATAGCTATGCTGTCTCAGGATTTTTACTTCCTTGTGCGTTTGGTATTAATAGCTGACAAGCCACAATCTCATGTACAGCCTGCAACCACTGTGCGAGAAGTTATGTATCTTGATTAGTGAGTCCCCAGCGGGCTGCGCAGCTGTCCTGCTTTACTTCCCCGGGTCCCTGTTCGCCTTACACCGCCACTGGTTAGACCTCTTCTAAAATTTTTAAGTTTTGTTTAGAGTCCATACAAGGTGAGAAAAAAATCAAGACGTTCTTGGTTATAAGTTAAAAGTACTATGGAACATCATAGATAGGCGTAGATGCGTGTGCCGACCTTTGGAATTATCAGATTGAAATGAAGGAGAAAAAACATCTTACGTATCATCCTTAGAGGCGAAGAAGGTTGTTCTTTATGTTTATATATATATTTACTGCCCAAATGTGAGACGAAGAAATCAGTCCTACCCATTTGTGTCCAGAATAAATTTACAATAAATATCTCAGTATTGGCAAGAATTCGATATTTGTACAATAGCTATGCAATGTTATTAATCTTGATAAAAAATTTGACTCTTGTCAGGTAAAAAGGCAATCATTGCATTCTAACAGAAATTGCATCTCTAACACTAGTGGCACTCCAGTTAGCGTCCCAGACGTACACCAAAGTGATCTAACACTGTGCACTTGGCTTCTTCATCACAAGTATTCATCTCGTATTTAAGTTGCTATTCTCAACGATTGGCAATTGTTGCATTAAGAGGGAGATGTACTTGGCTACTGAGTATGCGTTCATTTTAACATGGATTTCAAACATTTCTACGAATATAATGTGTTTTTTTGTGCTTACTTCGAAACAATGACTCAATAGTCCCTTAAACACAATACATGGCATATAATAAAGGTTGATAACTGAAGGCTCTACGACGTATTTTTTCTAAGAAATAAAGGATCTTTTAGTAGCCCATGTAACAACTTTCTTAAGGAACTTCCCATTATAATAATCCTTATTTCTAAACAGATAATAGCACGCATTGTTTTCACTTAAGTACCTTCATAATTCAACGAAATATGTTGAAGGAGCTATTGAGTCTTTTTTTTCGAAGGAACCACATGAAACTACGATATTCCTAGCCATGTGTGAAAGTCCATGTTAAATTGGACGCTTATTTTGCAGGCCGCCATAGACAACTCCCTCTCCCTCTTAATGTCGTCATTTTTTATCGCATGACAACTGTTTATATCTTCAACCAACAAACGTTTAAAACATTTAAATTTCAGGAAGAACGGGATTTAAACATAAGTAGAAAATTTTAAAATTTTTGCAAGAAGTGGATGCTGACCCCAAAACATCAAAGAAAGTTTTGAAACAAACCACAAATTGCTAGAGATACAACACAGCTGAGCATGCAAGCTACTGCCAGCTGAGAATCAAGGATGTTGTGAGATCTGCAAACTATAAGTACCATTACAAAGTGTGAAAACTGCAACGTATAATTACAGGAAAGCGCTTTAAATGTGTTACACAGTGAACAAATCGATGGTACCTCTTAGCTCTAATTTATTTTATATAAGAGATATGAGGTAGCTGCAAAGTACCATCAAAATGTAAGTATAGTTTCTGTCGTACTTTGTTCGGCCTGAATCATAGTCCCTAAGCCATCAACACAATTCAAATTGTAAATTAACTAACTAACTATGACTTATTTAACTCCCAAGTTCATCGCCGCAATAAAAAAACCTTCGCCATTGAATTCTATCCTGGGCAACATCAAGCCAGTTTTCATCACGAACACCTACTTCTCGAAGATCTCCTCTAATATTGTCCTCTCAACGACGTCATGGTCTTCCTAAGGGTCTCCTTCCATCTGGCCTTCCAACCAGGATTGAATATAATTTTCTTTTTCCCCCATCCGAGCTACATGGCCTGCCCACCTTAGTCGTCGGGATTTCATTATTTTCACAACATCTAGTCGATCGTACAGTCCGTGGAGTCTTCATTATGAACTCTCCTCCATTCTCGAGTCTTCTCGTCAAGTTCCGGCCTTAAATCTTTCTCAATACATTATTTTCAAAAAAACACGTAATTTATGTTCATCTGCTAGGGTCGTACTCCAACTTTCGCAACCGTACAGTATTACCGGCAGAATAACCGTTCTGTATATTTTTAATTTCAATTTCATTGATATTAATCGCGATATTAGAAATTTTTGGACTGAATAGCAATATGCGTTGCCCGATATTAAACGACTTTTTATTTCTTCCGTGACCTCATTTTCTGCTTGTTACGTATGCTCCAAAGTATTTAAATTTGTATAGTTTCTCTATGACCTCATCCCTGATTCTTATGTTTAATTTCCTTCATTCCCTTGTTTCGGCTTGTTATCAAGTATTTTGTTTTATCTATGTTTACTTGTAGACCTATCTCATCGCACGCTTCTACTAAAACATCGGTGTTGCTTTGTAGTGCATCTATATCGACCCCTATTAAATCTGCATCATCCGCGTATACAAACAGTTGATTCAAACCATTCAATGATAGTCCCTTTTCGTCAACTTTAATTTTTAAAATCGCATATTCTAACGCAAAGTTAAACAGTAGTGGTGACAAGGCATCGCCACGTTTCAATCTGTTGCGAATCTTGAAACTATCTGACATGTTATTACCTATCCGTACTCTGCTTATGGGGTCGCTGAGACATCTTCACTAGTTGCAGCATTTTTTTTTGAATTCCAAATCGTATCAGGTTATTGTTCAACTTTTCCCTTTTGATAGAATCATATGCTTTCTTAAAATCAATGAATACCTGATGAAGCGTCCTATTGTATTCCCATTTTTTCTCCGAAATTTGTCTCAAGACGAAAATCTGGTCCAACGTGAATCTATTTCTTCTAAATCCACATTGGTGATTTCAAATTATTTCGTCTACGTATACACTTAGGCGTGTTAACAGAATATTACTTAATGCTTTGTTACAGGTTTGAAGTAACGACATTACGTGGAAATTATTACAGTCCGATTTATCGCCTTTTTGTAAATCACAAACTATTATTGAGGTTTTCCATTCCTCTCGGAGCTCCTCCTTTCTCCATATAGCACTTACCAATTTATGTAGTTCCTTGATTAGTGCCGTTCCTTTTGCTTTAATTAATTCGGCTGGAATATTGTCTATTCCTGGTTATTTGATTTTTTCTTCAATTTCTTTACAGACATTTCGATCTCGATCTCACTAGATTCGGGTATCCACTGTTCTGCAATATGGATTTCAAATTTATGTTTGTTCCCCGTTGTGTACATTAAGAAGTTTGTCGAAATAACTTTTCCACACATCGACAATTTTAGTAAGATCGGCCTGAAGATCTCCACGTTCATTTCTAATCATTTTTAACCTCGGCTGGTAACCTTTTCTTAACGATTTTACCTCTTTGTATAGATCTCATATGTTATTCGTCTTTCTGTTTTCCTCTATCTCCTGAATCTTCTGCATCAGATATTCTCGCTTTCATTTTCTGAACCCGCGTATGGCGTTTCGTTTCACGTTACTGTAGTGGTTGGTATTTGCTTCGTTTTTATTAGTTAGCCATCGTTGCCTTGCTTGTTTTCGTTCATCAAGAAAGTTAAGGCATTCTTCATCAAATCAAGGTTTGTTTTTCTGTTGTTTCTTCTCACCTACACGTTCCTCTTAACTGTATCACGAAATGACTCCCACATCTTACTTACATCAATTTCATTATTAATGTCATCATTATTATTACTCGAGTCGGCTAAGATTTCGAACCTATTTGAGAGTTCGATTTGGTAATCTGCTTTTATACTCGGATTAGTTAATCGTTTAACTTCGAATTTCAATTGTTTTGATCCCTTGCTTTCTCTGTTCGCTATGCATAACTTTTCTCTTACTTTTGTGATCACTAATTGATGATCGGTGTCACCTTCCGCTCCTCTGTACAACCTAATGTCCATTATGTTGACATGTCTACGTCCATCTACTAAAACGTGATCGATCTGGTTGAGAGTTTGGCCGTTTAGAGATACCCATGTGTATTTGTGTATGTCTTTGTGTTCAAACTGCGTACTCTTTACCAGTAGATTTTCCGAAATTGCGAAAGTTATGTCTTTCTCTACTTTGTTTTGTTATTTTCGTGAAGGCTGTATTTTTCTTCTCTCCCTATTTTTGTGTTGACATCACCCAACACAATTTTTAAATTATACTTCGGTAATCGGTCAAACAGCCTTTCTAGCTCAACGTAGAATATATATCTTTGTAGTTATCAATAGTCACCTCGGTCGCAGTATAGACATTTTTTAAAACCGTGTTGCCCCATCGAGTACGTATCGTAACGTACGATAGTCTTTCGCTGACGAACTCTATATTCTGAACCGCCTGAAGGATATTGTTCTTAATGAGGAGGAATCTAGTTCCGGAATCGTGAGACTGTGTTCCCCCGTAGTAGAAAGTGTACTTGCCCTGTGGGATGCTATCTTGACCCTCCCACCGAACTTCTTGTATCGCTAATATGTCTAGCTCGTACTTCTCGGTCTCGCGTACCGCCACCTGAAGAGCGCCCGTTTGCTATAACTTTCGCACGTTCCTATTCTAAGGTCTTTCGTATTACTGTTCATGGAGCCTCCTGAAGCAGTCCACGCCCGGAGATCTGAATGAGGGACTAATTTACCTCCGGAATATTTTACCCCAGGAGAATTCATGAACTATGTGTTACTATTTCTTGACATGTTTTAGCGGTGAAGAGTTGTCAGCTCTACGACCTCGCAGTAAAGGCAGACATTGAAGATGTCGCCCTCTATCCATCTCTGAGCCTTGCTGTTTTAATTCATCTTCAGCCTCAGGGTGGTAATGGTGAAGCTGCTTCCCTTTATCATGATATTTTGTTCGGGGTTACCTACTACTGGTACTGGTACTGGAATATTTCCGGTACCCACCATATCTGGTCGGCATTCCACCTGTCCGACACCTGAGTGAGGTTCCTTGTGGGAGACCAATAACTCAAATGCGGTGTATATTATGGTATAGCTACGTAAATTAACTTTTGCTGCAGACGAAGAATTGAAGCGTACAGGGAAAGAAAGAAGAATGTCTATGAAATACTATTTCTCGTAAAACGCATTTTAAAATCTGACTCTTCCATGTATTTCATATTCTTAAAACCGTTATAACTTGATAATTATTTGCGTTTTTAGATTTAAACTTTCTGATGTGTTAGCTGTCAGTGTGTAATAGTACCTGTTACAGGTTCAATCTCATTTTTTAAAAATGCACATACTCAATTCTTTCTTCAATTCCCAAATTATATTTATAAGTGCTTCAAGGAAATATATGTGGAAAGTTATAACATATTTCCATTCAGTTACTAACATGTGTTGGCAATGCATATCTCAGTATGTTGTTCTCTACATTTCAGAGAGCAGAAAGCAAGGTTTATGTTTATTGACCAAAGTGAAACAAAGAATACGACCAGGAACATCTGGCTACTGTTTTGTTTAGAAATAAGCTTGTTATTTTGGAATAAATCCTGTTTTTTCCTCAGACACACAAGGCAAATGCCGTGATAGTACCTACAAACTAGACCCTGGCCAACTGTCTTCCAACAGTCTCTTCTCAGTCCTTTCCCGGCCTGAGATTGAAATTGAAATTTATTTAACTTCGTACATTAGAAGTTTTCATAATACTTCGACTCGCCGGCCGGGTGGCCGAGCGGTCTGCGGCGGTAGGCCATCGACTCGAAGGTCCCGGGTTCGAGTCCCGGTATGGGTGTGGATTTTAACAGATAAAGGCGAATCGTGACGGGCTGAAGTCCAAAGTTACAAGAATGGCCCATATAAAAATAAAATTTACCAAAGTTTTAAATACTTCGACTCACAGAAGCCTCAGTTTGTGTGTGAGTCTTATTATCGAATACTCATTTATTTGCTGTTGACCGGTTACCCATAACAAATTATTTACATAATATTGCTTCTACATCATGGTCACAGACTTTCTAACCAATAAAAACAAAACAAAAAACGGCTTGTTTGTTTTTCTTTTCTAGCGTATATAGATGTTTTATTGTTAATTTTTGGTATAAGATATTATTCAGTTATTTTAATCTCGAAATATATAATTGAGAAAATTAAACACTTGCAAAAAGTAACACATAAGTGCTTTATTTGCATTTTTTTAAATTTATACGAGGAAGTGACGTGACGTATAGGTAGTGAAATATGACATAAAAATCATGGTAGTAGTCCAGGGTTAAACATAGTCCTAAAATATTGTTCTATTGGATTACGAGAGATTTTATCTGAGAGGTATATATTGCGGCCACCTCAATAAAAGTATATTTAATAAACTCTGTGTAAAAGTAAAATACACCATACATCATGTTTTGATATTAAGAATTTCTCTAAGAAGAAAAATATCTATAACATGTTTTTCTTAATATATTCGTCATGCGCAATACATGCAAATTCCATTTTAGATTATTGTCAATTAACGCTTCTAAATAATTAACACTTTCTTTTTTAATGAGGAGTATACAAAGATATTTTTCCTTTACAATTCAATTATGAAGTATTAGTTCTTTAGGTTTTCCGTTACGTGTAGGAAGTTAGCATTTAACCAAGATGAAAATTCTTTAGTTCAATTTTTGGGGTGTCAAATAATTCTACCCTTGATTCCCAGTAATAGTTAAGGTAGTATCATCAGCAAATGATTGTATGTGTTCTTCTATTTGCAAATTATATAAATCAAGACCATGTCTAAAGAGCATAAATAAAATTCAAATTCAATTGAATAACTCTTCTCAGGCCTGGTGATCTATTTGGAGATTTAACCTTAACAATGGCTTTCAAGGCCTGTGCTCCAAAAACGAAATCTTTTCCTACTAATGTAATTCTTTAAATTCGTTTTTGTCGCGTCATGCAACAGTCTTTGATATAAATAAATTTATGGTTCAAATATCGATGATCAAGAAAAACGGATTAAATATTCTTGGCAATCGAAAAATTCCTTATTTTCGTTATTAACGTTACTAGTGATTTCCACGCAGCTATTAGCCTGGTTTGCCTGACTGTAAAGAAATAGGATGGAAACACTGTAGTTAACTTTGTACGTGTCTCTTGCGCGTTCTTCTATATATTCATTTATGACCACCGTACGGCAGGGCAGAGCTGAAATCGTTCACCGGATCAAGTTGTGGTCTGGTTCTATATTTGGGACACGACTTGTCCCGGTAACCTGAGGACAACGATGAGTTTCTTATTCTTTTCATATTATACACTTTTGCGTTTGAACAGTGTTTTTTGGCAGATGTTTATTGTGGGGCTTAGAAGCAAAAGCTGCAATCTCCATTTTTTGAGGGGGGGGGGACAGAGATTTTGATGCAATTGTATACATCAAAATGTCTAATGAAGGTAAAGTCCTAATCCTTTGTGTAAATATTTTGACAAACTTTATTTTTATATGGGCCAGTCTAGTAATTTTGGACTTCGGTTCGTCACGATTCGCCCCCTATCTATTAAAATCCACACCCATGCCCCTGCCGGGACTCGAACCCGGGACCTTTGAACCGTTGGCCTACCGCCGCAGACCGCACGGCCACCGGCCGGCTAATCCTTTGTGTATTTTGTAGTTTCTTTTATTGGCGTAGGAACCACAGGAAAAAAGTGCCCATATATTTACAACCATCTGGAGTGGAGATTGCAGCTTTTGCTTCTAAACCCCCCAGTTTGAACCGGGTTGTTATCACAAAACACACAAACAGCCCAACATTGCTAGTTTTTATAGTTTATAATAAACATTTATGGAGACAATGGTCTTTTCTGCATTTACAATAAATAACTTCAATATAACTATTTTTTATTTCTGTTAATTAAGTCAGTATGTGTAATGAATCTTATTCAGTCAAACAGTACATAGATCTCTGCATATGTGATTCGTGAATTCACCTCTCAAAGAATCTTACAAATGAGACTATCGATTGATTGAAACTACAAGACCAACACCTGGTCAAGTCGGGGTTCCGGGTTAATTGGATCAGGATTCGGACCAGGTTACATAATGTGCGGGTCAGGCCGGGTTACCAAAAGTGACTCGATTTCATCCCTCTCAGAAAGTGACGCACTATTTCAACAAGATAACACATGATCTCACAACATAATGGTTACCGTAACATGGTATAGGCCCTCAGTAGCACACAAACGTTGAAAATGCGTGGATTTAACGTTCGTAGCAAAACGTCATTTAACCATTATATATGTAGCAGAATGTCCACCTGTTTATCGGTTTATTCGACGTTGAATAATGGTTGAGAAACAGGTTGAAATCAACGTTTAGAATAAATGAAGAAACGTATTTTAATGTTGTTTAAACCCACCTGTTCAACCTTGGTCAGTTGGTCAAAGCAGACCATAGTTGCTGGTTGCTGTCTATTGGCATACATATTTACTTGGACTTCGTCTATTGTTTTCATGGTGATATATTAATTTGGTAATATTTCTTTTTCACTGTCTGCACTGGGGTTCGAAGCTGGAACTTACCACCCTCGTCGTTTGTAGCTCGTCACTATATGAACTCACCCACGGAGCCATTTAGCTATTAACTGCTATTTTTGACGATGAAAACACGTGTTTTCTAAACATATTTTTAACGTTATACGAGTATCTGCCCACCTATTCAACGGGTAATCCGATGTTTAATAATGGTTGAAAAGAGCATTCAAATCAACATTGAGAATAAACGTTAATTTTACATCAAAAGTAGACAATTAAACATATATTATCGAAACTTTAATTAACGATGAAATATGGTTGAAAAAGACAATTAAAATACCATTGAGAAAAGCACTAATAAACTTTTTTGAATATGTGTCCATCTGAACAATCACGTACTCAGCGGTGAAATCGCATTCTAAAGACGGTGAAAATATTTCGTACGTTTCATAAAGACTATACTATTAAATTTATACTTTTCAATACTTGTAATATCTTTGAAAGGAGAATATGAAGCGCAATTTCTGCCATAGTTGGAAAGGAAAGTTGAAAACGTCACAATAACGCGGTATGAACGAAATAAAATGTTAGTTGAAATATAGTTTAAAATTCATCTTGTTTTGAACATATAAATGAGAACATGATGGACGTAGTTAATTTCGTTCTATTCACTTTTAAGTACATTTTAAATGCAATTAACTTAGAAGGACATATATGAAGCGTCATCTATGTCATGGTTCAATATAACAGTTAAAAACATGTCACATTAACGTCCTATAAAATTTTCGTTGGAATGTAGAATGAAATTCA
Organism: Lepisma saccharinum; assembly: GCA_022664845.1. Lineage (NCBI taxonomy): Eukaryota > Metazoa > Arthropoda > Insecta > Zygentoma > Lepismatidae > Lepisma > Lepisma saccharinum. The sequence goes on from JAGDQP010004432.1 coordinate 79,771, forward strand.
ACGTATTTTCAACATGCTAAAGAGAACACAAAATAATAGTTAGTGCCATTTAATTAGCTTTTAATTAAAATTTTTATTCAATTAAATGGGGAAGAATCCCATGAAAATAAATCCATATATAAACCATAGTTTAAAATTATGGTTGAATGTGCATAGTATTAACGTTTTATCAACGATAACAAATCTTTGTTGTAATATGGTTTAAAATTGAACGTACTTTTCTCAACCTATAATCAACGAAATAAACCAAAAATTAACGTTGAAAACACGTTTTTATTTTGCTACTGGGGGAAGCATTCTACTAACTACACTTGAAAGGAATGATCATCTCAGCTCTTTACATGTTCTGTATTATAGTTGAAAAGTATTGTGACAAATCCACTAATTCACTTATACACGTAAAGCAGCTGACATAATAGTAGAAACACCATGCGATCAGTAATACTGCGCCAGACCACTGGCCAATATGATCAGGGTTCACGATTAATCTAGTGGTTACTAGGTCCATATAGTAGTCTCCTTCAAGTATTTTTATTCTGTATATTTTAGAAGAAAAGTGGCTATTATTGTTTGTCCAAGGCTAAAACAATCTAATCAATTACATTAATAAGTCTATTGAGTTCTATTTTAGTCGCAAAGGAAACATAAAACACGAAGAATTAGTTTAATGGTGGGAGCTCAATAAATGTTTTGTTTACAGCATACGTATGCTCTGTGGCATTTATTTTCTCTGCAATTAATAAATCCACGCTCCAATTACCGGTGAATAATACAGTACCAAACGACTAACGTTAGTGTTAATCAAAACGATTTGTTGACTACTTTGGTGAGAAAAAGAAGCAGTTATTGGATATGAAAGTAATTATCAACGATGAAATTTTGCTGGCTAGCCTGCATATTTGGTTTTCAGGTAACGAGCAGAAATACACATTATTTTATAGCGAAACGTAGTTGCGTAGATTAAAGCGCTTACTTTTGTTTCTTTAGCGTAAAATCCTACGCATAATTCAGGAAAAGAAAAAATATATAAAGTTTTAAGTTCAAGAGTAGTGAAAATGTAAGTCAGTTTGGAAAGATAATTTTGTGAAGAAACATATGAAATTTTAAAACAATTTTAAACCACGCAACAAAATGTTCATATTCGTGTTATTCACTGACATCTTACGTTTCGATTTTCGTTTTTTTAAAACTTAAATCATCATGAATTATTAAAAGACATTTGCGGTTTATACACTCACATTTTCTTATACAGATTATAATAATAAATGATTTCAGATTTAAAGGAAATAGAAGCGATCAGGGCAATAAAAAAACTTATCAGAAATTTGAATTTGTATTTATGGCGTAATTTATCAGAAACAACCGTACTGTAATAACATTTTTATTACGTGCAGTAAAAGATTGATTTATTATAATTATATTTTTCTTTAGGTTATATATAAATACTTCATGTTTGTTTAATTAATTTGATTTGTATTATGTGGATGTTACTGATTTTGAAGCATATGCCTCGTTGGTGTCTTAGTGGTGACGTCGATCGGCGGATATAACAACTAAGGGGTTATTTTCATGAGTGTTTGCGTTGCTTGCGATTTGGGTGAATAGCCAATTGAAACACGAGTTTTAAGGCCCCTCTATTGCGTGTTCTACGTGTAACACGTATTTCAACTGGCTATTCATCCAAATCGCAAGCAACGCAAGCTTTCGTGAAAATCAGCCCTGAGAGTTGGTTTTCTTGCAAGTGTGCGTTGCTTCCGATTTAGGTTAGTAGCCAATTAAAACACGTATTTTTTGTGTTGAACGTGTAACACGTGTTTCAATTGGCTATTCACTAAAATCGAGAGTAAGACAAGCAACGTAAGCTTTCATGAAAATCAACCCTAAAGAAAAGCTATGGTAAATGAAGCAAAGACTATTAGAGAATAGCTTTTTATTCTTCAAGTGAAAAGTTCTGTTTTAAACAAGCTGAGCATAGTTTGGAGGAACCCAACCGATTCTTGCTTTTTCATGAACAACTGTAGCAAGTTCGCACACACTAAATCAAAAGAACGGAAAATTCAATATTCTTTCTAGAACAGAATTTTGAATTGAAAAGAGCAATTTTCAACGAAATGCTCTATCTTTGGGTGGAAAATGTGACCTTTCTAGATGAAATTCTAAAGCGTTTGGATGTAATTTATTCTTCAAAGATGAAAAAGGGACCTCAAACATCTTTCTATACTTTGTGTTTTCTGACATTTAATTTCTAGACACGGACATATTGGACACCATGACTGGGATTAGAAGATCTCTTTTTGCTATAGTTTTGCTATTAAGGGACCTAAAATCAGCTCTCAAGTATTCGTGATACATGCTCTCCTGCAATTATTTCCAATAAGACAGGTTAATCCCTACTTAAGACGACGAAAGATGTATAATGTGAAATACGACAGTCAAAAGTTTATTTTGTTAAGTAGAAATACATTAAATATCCTTTCAACTTTCAAAGAAAACAAACAGTACATTAGTGTTTGTGCCAAAAAGGTCTATACCAAGTAAGAGAATAGGCAAATTCGTTTCCAAAATGAAATACATTGATTGGATATATAGTACAAAACCCCAGAATTTCACATTGAAGAAAACATTGACTTCACGTTGCTAAAGCCGTTAGATGTTAGTTTTTTCAACGCTTTATTCAACGATTAGATGTTATTTAAACGTTTAATCCTTAAACTTGGAAACAATGTTAAATAATCGAAAGTTCAAAATTGTTTTCAATCTGTATTCCACTGGGTAGAAACGTATATAACATAGACGTCAATCAGGTCATATAGAAACCTACCCTGAACTTTTGCTAGAAGAATTTACTGTATTCCTAAAGAAAGGCTATTCAGAAAAAAAATGACTGCCCAATTTAACTGCAAGGCATAGAGATAGGGGTTGGAACATTGGTGGGAAGTGTACAAAAAGAGTACTTTTCTTCCTTCAATGAAGTGAAGTCAGTTCTGCTTCACTTGTGTCCTGGAGTGAAACACTGCCGAATTGTAATGTCACCTAGAACGTTACAGCATTCTTCGACAGATATTTAGGAGATCTGGATGAGTTCAGCAAAGGATTGCAGCGAGTGAACATCGAAGATCTGAGGCTCTGCGGAAGTGAATAGTGCGGGAGTGTGAACAGCCGTGTGATACACTACACGACCATCCATTTACACATTATTTAACATTACACACATATACATTACTCTTCTTTCTTACATTTAAACATTTTCATTCTACACAATTTCCCTCTCCCTCGCTCTTCCTTCCGAACTTACGTCCCATATCCGTCCCTACTCTACCGGATTTGACGTTTTACCCTGACTAGACCTTTTTAACTTATTACCTGATCATGACATTTTAACTATTTTTTTTCGCTTATTCCGGGGAACAAGCTAACTCCGGTCCAGACAAGACTTTATTTAGTACTCTCACTACTTATCCACATTTATTACTAATTAACATATTATACTTCTATTGACTGAAAAGAAAGGTGCATTTCCCGGTCCCATCTATCTCCTCGTGCCGAGGAGTCTTGAAGAAGAAGAAGAAGAAGAGATCTGGATCCTCGATTTTCTTTTGTAAAATAGGCAAAATTATGTAGATTTTGGGCAGCTATTTTCTGTGTATGGTCTTTCTATAGGACGTAGATTCTACTAGCAAAATTTCAGGGTAGGTTTCGGTATGATCTCAGTGACGGATTCCTTGTAAGAATAAAACAATTTGTCAAGTAAAAAACAAAATGTGGAAATTTAAAGAACTTAAAATACGCATTATTCTCACCTGAAACAGTGTTTATACTAATCAAAATATCCTTCACATAAAATATTTGCCATACAGAGAGAAATTTAGATACTTTTCTAATTTTGTGCATAGCTTGAAATTTGAAAAAATAAAACGATATTTATATTTTATGACGATTCAGCAAGCGTTCTCACACTCCGGAAAATTCTGTAAAGAAAGAAAAAAAAAGTAACGCTATCCCCTGTGAAATACGCACGCGCCGTGAACGGCGCATGGGGAATGTGGATTTAGCGCAATTATATCCGAAATTCTGTACATCATTCAAACCTTCTACTAAAATTTGTTTGCGATGCCTGATCAAACTGTATGAATTTAAGGTTTCATTCTTTCTACATTGAAAAATTTTGGACGAACGTAAACCATAGTGCTATTAACGCCCATATAATTAATTTTATCTTATCTAGGGGAATTCTTTGTTTAATTGACCATGACATTTCTTACTTACTTCTTGCTCTTCACAGGCGCCACATGCGACTAAGATAGAAAGAGAGATCTTACACTACATTGCAAATAATAAATGCCTATCGGATTATCCAAGGTCGCATGAACCACCGCGGTAAAAGTCCATCAGTCCGGGTCATATAGTGTCAAAGAAGCTTCTCTTGAAACAGATTTGAACTCTCTTTAAAGTTTACTCTACTTTCGATTTGAAATTTACGTGGAATAAAAATTTGAAGCCTGAAGAGGAGAAGAAAATGAAGGAAGTAACGGTTGATAGTGAAAAAGGCATAAGCGCCAGTTTTGTGAATTAACAAATCAATCACTATTCACTATGCTCTATCGAAAAGTGAAGAAAACTCTTGTCAGAAGCGTTAAGTAACATAGGGTTTTATTTTTTTTCTCTTCTTTCGTATTTCTTGAAAAACGATGATTTGGCGACGCTTGGTTCGCTTTTTCCCTTCATAACTGTTAACTCTCAGCGATTCAGAATGATATCATACTCCTACCATACTCCCCACATTTTTAACGTGAAAGAATACCGGGCAAATTAAAAACAACATTGAAATCTTGAGCAATAACCTAATACTTATTAACATCTATTAAATGAAGTTCTTCAGATTTTCAGAGTGTTTTGTTTGGCAAAGAAATTTGAAGGATTTCGTATATCTTTTATGAAATAAACATCACGAAAATTGTCATTAGTTTACTTGATACACTAACGTAAGCCATAGCGTTGTCCTGGAGCTCCATTCAGCGCATTTTGCACGACGATTTGAGAATGCGACGAGTGGCTACTAAGTTTGTGCCCAGACTTCTCACCGAAGAGCAAAGGATCGTCGCGTGGAAGCCTGTCGTGCAATGAAGGACGCAGTTTTATCTAAACAGTTTCTGCTGCGTTCTTGCTGAGTAAAATACAAAACTTCACAGCCGCACGTTGTTCGTGAGAATCTGCCATTTCTTCGTGTCAAGAGTGAACTACAGACACACACAGAACTGGCAGAGAAACCACACGCGTCGTTGTCGGTTGACACCCCTTGGCATGCTGACTTAGAAGAGGTCTTCCCACCTCGTACTACAAGAACTACAAGTACACGATGCGCAGGAGTACGATTCCGGTTATTTT
>JAGDQP010004433.1:0-85140 GCA_022664845.1 Lepisma saccharinum
ATATCCTGGTTGGTATATATTTATTGGTACTAAGACTACAAGTGTAATGTGGATATGTCATCCACCACCTTTGCCGATTGTAACTTCATCCAACACTGTAATTGTATGCAGGTTCGCAATGCGCATGCATACTCTTGCACTGGTTAATGATACGTACTGTTGGTAATATCAACTTTAAACTGTAATATACAACGCAACTATAAACTGTGCGCAACGCAGGACATGCTTGATCTTCAAGGTTTGTTACATTCGCTAACTGCAAAATCTTACGTAAAACACTCATCTTCTCATTACCCTTACAGTAAAAGATGGACCCCCTCTCACAACATTGCGCAACAAGATGGCGAACGTGTAATACACTAAACCCATTGGTTGTATTCCACTCTAAACCGTGCAAATTATTAGTTAGCCAATCCACTTGACGCTGGTACCCTACAGCTAAATCCGAACGTTCACAGGGCACTTATAACAGGCAATGCAATATTAGTGTAGCATCACACGCAACCAAACAGAATTCACGGATAATGTACTCGTTGGCGGAAATCTTAAAACCTTGAAAATCAATAATGTACTGCCGTGCGCATAATACACTTAAACCCAGTGGGTTCAGCTGCTGCTGTTGTTCAAACACTAAAGGGATCAACTGTGCAATGCACTCTGGATCCTTAATAAACTGATGCACTATGTTTAATAAAGGTCTCTTCAAAATATGGGTATGACCTTGGGCAACAAAAATGGAATAATATTCACCAAACAGTTCTGGATCGTTCATATGACTTGATACATGCTGCGCAATCACTGTACCCGTATTCCAAACGTACACTCAATTGTGGGTCTTACGTAAATTACACTCGGTACATTGAATTGGGTTGGATTGTAAGTATGCACCAATGGTGGAAAACACACATTTATCCAAAATAAAGTCGCCTTCACAACTAGCACACTGCGCCATACTACCATTATCAACTATGTACTCTAAGGATTACACTGAGAGGCACTACACAGACACGTGGAGTACATATAGTATGAAAATACCACATAAGAGCAGTTCACTACAACACACAGGTCACTTGAGCTTCCATATCCTTGGACAACAACATATCCACCAATGCACCACGGTTTAATTTCAGCATGCGTTGAAGACCCCAGTCGAACTTTTCCTTTAACGTTGCTGGAGCCGACTCGTGAGATTTCATGTACGTTGCAAACAAACCATCCACTGTCTTCGGGTCACGTAAAATGGTCTTTGTACGACCCCCAAACAATGTCGATATATCTTGATGGCTGGCGTCCGGAAATAAATAGCCACCGCAATGACCGGTACAAATATGGTCACGTTACCTCGGTTGATTCGTATAACATCCTACGCAAAGAAGGCAATCGGAAAACTCATACTGATGAATACTTGCTAATATACACGGTTCATCCACCCACCGAGCAGAACACTTGCACGCCGCGGAAGACTTATCCGCAGGTACGACTGGACTAACGACACTCGGAATAGAATTGTCCATGCTTGAGGTGGCCATAGCAACTGATAATGACACCTGATCACCAACACACTTTAACCACAACCCCGCACATGCGCAAACGCAGCTACACATACCACCACAAATCCCCACCACTCCAGCGGTATCGCCCTTTACCATGTCAAACTAACAGCTGTTGTCAAAAGTAACGAAATAAGTCGATTCCACCGTCACGTACGACCATTTATCATTTCCCAATGAATAGAAGGCATTAAACCAAGTAGGACAAAAGTGGGGAAATTCCTTTGTTCAACAAAACATTGTAAAGTCTCCTATGCCCTAGTATATCATCACCCACCATTGTAGCGGCACCGCTTTGTTCATGTCAAACTGACAGCACCTGTCAAAAGTGACGAGATAAGGCGATTAAAACGTCACGCAGAATCATTTATCATCCTCACATCATTAATCTCTCCATTGTGTACAATAATCCTACATGACAGGTGAACATGGTCGTTTTCCGAACAATAGAGGCGGTATTACAAAGAGCACCCATAAAGTAGGCCTCTATCTACTAGTTGAATCATAAAAGACAAAAGAAAGAAAAAGAATGAAGAAAGAAAATATGGTTATAACAAATTGAACACATTAGGACATAATAGAAACTAGTTTAGCCAAAACATACGAAGGGATGCCGGACAAAAGAAACGAAAAAGCGCAAAATAATCCCCTATCCCTGTATAGAAATGATCGTCTTTCATGGTTGACACGTTTCCTCTGCTCAAAAGGTTGTGTGTTTACCTGCAGGCGCTCACATCCCTCCCATCCTTTGAAATGACCTTCATGCGTTTATACATTTTCTCTTCAAAAGTCTCTCGCTCGCTCTGTCTCTCTCCCACTCTCTCAGAGAAAGAATTCTTAACAAGATTTTTAAGAAAGGAACTTTTCGCGGTCAAGAAGCAACAAACTTCTGTTGACTTTTTTCTCTTTCATACACAAAATATAAAAATAGTTACAACGGATTTTTTTTAAAGAAATAAACCTTCGCTTTGAAGAACGGCAAATTCCATCTAAATTCATCATATTAAAACAACAGTATCATAGCGTGATCATCGTTAACTAGAGTGTACAGAAATAATACCAAAAAAATGTGTCTATTAAAAGGAAAACTATAAAAGGGGGAGTGGGTTATTTAAATAAAATACATATCAAAAGAATAATTAAACATCACGAATATGTATCATTTAGTGCCGTTTAAATAACATTGTTCCAAAATTAAAGTTACAAAGAACACTCTTAAGCTAAATTCATAGCATGCGAGCTGCTAACAAGAGGCAATATGTTAAGAGTGGTAACAAGAAGCCTAACAAGAGGACTAAATTCGTATATTACCAAATCCTTACTAATTACAGGTCCCAAGGTATTTAAACAGTGTAAACACAATTAAAGGATCTTCTCATTGGGTGCGTATTCGACAAAATATTCAGGGGAAAACAGAGCATAGATTCAAGGAAATGCCGAGCAATGACAACAGATAACACATTCGAACATTCAAATAGCATAAACACACCTAAAGCTGAAATGACAATAACAGTAAATACCGTTTACATTATAAGGAATACATAATGTTAATTAATGAACATTTATACATACAACTCTAACAAATTACCATAAGCTATAAAAATTAATTTAATCAACAGGAAACAGTGTTCAATGCTCATACTTGCATAAATAATAACATTTTTCCAGTCAATACAGTGTTCTTTGACAATGCAGTGTTACCTACGTGTACGTAGAGCAGTTTTATTACTAAATTTATTATATTAAAAATAGCGATTAATTCATAATGGAGGTTAGTATATAAAATAAATAAAATAAAGTAAGCACCTTTCCTACTGAGCGAGTTTTAACATTATAATTATCATTAATAAATTCAAGAAGTTTATGTATTAAAAATATACATAATGCATAAAAGTAAGTATGTTTATTTCGTTTTGTTTTGAAAATTTACAACGTACAGAATGTGATAATAGTCGAGAATTATATTCAGTCTAATACGTACTTTTTAATTTATAAATATTATTTTATTTGTATAACTACTATTTTTATAATGGACGCCAGATGGAAATCACAGCTTAAGTAATAAATAGTAAGTTAGTGGGTTTAAGTATTTATTACCTTTAGTAACTTTGTTTCAGTTATTTCTTGTTTAGTCATCTACTTGTCTATCAATCTTTTGTTATTACAATATCAGGTATTGAAACTGTATGTTTTAATGAATAAATACACAACTCGCTAAAACTATGTTACGTTACTGTTATAAAATTACTTAAAATTTGTTTGCCGTAGTGTATAATACTTATTTTGTATAACAACTTTGTTTTGTGCAAGAGCTATATAAAAGACTGAATGTTTCTTTATTATTATTATTAAAACAATATTCAAAGCATTGAAATAAAAGGCATTTTTAACCTTGTTTATGGGAGAAAAAAAAGAGAGTGATTATGCCAGATGGAAAAATAAACAAGAAAAGAAGATACGTGAATTACATTATATAGAAATGCATGTCTACACTTCAAGGGAAGTATATTAACATATAAAATGACAGCTGTTTGTTTGATTAGCAAATTATCCGAGTAATTTAGATTAATTTGCACTAAGAGTGTAAAAATAAATGAAGTATGTTTACAATGCTTGTAATAATAATCTATATCTATCACTAATCTCGCTCCCCCGGGGCCAATCTCTAGTCTCACATATTTACGATCACAAACAAACACATTCATTAACCTTGGATTTAAATTGTACTGTCTGTGATTTGTTAACATTTTGTGTTGCTCATCTACGTTACACTGTTCTCAACTTCGTTGACTTCATCAACTTCTTCGGATCCTACTGGCAGCGCCAAATTGACATAATGTGAAATTTATGGTTCAAATTAGCAGTCGGCGTTACACCTCTTAAAAGCTTTCTTAACCTAAGAGAAATCAACATCTAATATTAGGTTAGATATCTAATACTTTATTAGCAAGTGATTTTTGATAAATGGGACACATCTAGTTCGCTGGCCCAATATAGAAGACATACACAAAACATTATGTCGTATTCAACAGCCATACATAGAGACAAAGAATTTCATGAATAAACATATTTATGCTTCGTGGGTAAAATGTTTTTAAAAAATCATTAGTAAAAGGTAAAATTTCGTGAGTACAAGGGTACATTTCTTGAATAGCTAATATAAATAATTGTATTGAAAGATGATTTAAATTCTTCGACATAAACCTTGCTAAAGTCCTTTTAAAAATATTTGAAAAAGTATTCTTAAAAATACGTTTTTTAAGATCGACTAAAAAGTAAAATTGAATTAATCTTATGAATCGGAAAATAAAAGCGTGGGTGCTCTTGCTTACCTTATCGTAACATAATAATATCTAAGAGCACCCACGCTTTTATTTTCCGATTCATAAGATTAATTCAATTTATTATTTTTTTTACTTTTTGGTCCATCTTAAAAAGCGTTTCTTTTTTAATCTTTTTTAACACGTTTTTATTAACTCGCTTTCTTGTCTCTCTGTTCGGTACAAAATATAACAAAATAACAGGAAATCAACCAGCTTTCTGTCTGTTCAGTAAAAATTTTGCAATCAATTGTAAACTAACTTTCCGATGAGCTAGAGACTTGAAACTTTAAATATAACTCAGAACTAGTTGAAAATGCAATATTAACTTATGAACTTTTGAAATATTAGCCATCTTGGATCCAAAATGGCCGCCAAACCCTTTCTTGACAGTTCGGTACAAATTTTACAATAGATTTTAAACCAATTTCTCGAAGAGCTAGAGACTTAAAACTTTAAACATAGCTCAGAACTGGATGACAATGCAATATTAACTTAACTTATGACATTTTGAAAAAGTCGCCATCTTGGATCCAAAATGGCCGCTAAATCCAATGTTGTATAGAATACACAGTCTAAACGGCTAGAGCAATAGAAACGAAATTTTGTATAATTGTACACTATCACCAAAAGTTTCCAAAGACGCCATTTCACACCGTTTTAGCTAGATAAATGAAATTTTGTATGAAGCTACATGACCACTAATAGGTTAAGAAAATATTACAAAATGTTGAAAAAGTTGCCATCTTGGATTTAAAATGGCCGCCAAACCCATTGTTGTATAGAATATTACCAGCCATCTTGGATCCAACATGACGGACACAAAAATTCATTTTCTACACCGTTGCAGCTAGACATACGAAATTTGGCATAAAGCTGTATCATAAGTAGTTTTGGAAAATATTACATTTTGAAAAAGTCTCCATCTTTGATCCCAAATGGTTGTTAAACCCACTGTTGTATAGAATACACAGCCTAAATGGCTAGAGCAATAGAAAGGAAATTTGGTATAAGTGTACAGTATCAATAATAGGTTACGAAAATATTATCAAACATTTCCAAAGACGCCATCTTGGACACAAAAAATACTTTTTTTTTACACCGTTTGAGGTAGAGAAATGAAATTTGGTATGAAAGTACATGAACATTAGCAGGTTAAAAAATTTGCAAAATGTTGAAAACGTCTCCATCATCAATCCTAAATTGCCGTAAAACCCATTGTTGTATAGAGTACACAACCTAATACTAAACCGCTGGGGCTAGCAAAGTGAAATTTGATATGAAGGTACATTATCACTAGTAGGTTACGAATATATTACCAACTTTTTCCAAAGACGGACACAAACATCCATTTTAAACACCGTTTGAACTACAGATACGAAAATTGGCATAAAGGTGTAAAGCAAATCATAAGTAGTTTAGGAAAATATTAAAACATATTTTAAAAGTAGCCATCTTGGATTCAAAATGGCAGCTCAAATATCACTTTCCACACCATTCTAGATATAAAATTGAATTTTAAATGACGGTGTACCATCATGAGTAAGTCACGACAATATAATAAAACATTATAAAGGTCGCCATCTTTATCCAAAATGACCTCCGAAAACACTTTTCAAACCACTGAATCTAGAGAAACGAAATTTGGTATAAAGGTGCAATACTAAAAAACAGAAAATAATTATTTAAATAAAAAAAATAATATACCACGGTTTTAAAACGAACTAAAAAGTAGAAAAATTCTCCTATACAGGTTCCTAACCCCACATAGATTGTCCTGAAAATTTGTGATAGTAAATTTTTAGTAGCTATGAAAATACTTGTAAGATTTAGAACGAGAAATGTGGGGCGCATGCAATAGATAATTGCTACATGAATAGTTCACCTAAGTCACTAACAATTTTATTGCCTTGCAAATGATATGAACTGTTGTGTGAGTTTTCTCAACGACAGCTACTCTCTTCACTCCTTACTATTATCTATTGCATGCACACCACGTTTCTCGTTCTAAATTTTACAAGTATTTTCACAGCTATTAAAAATTTACAATCACAAATTTTCAGGACAATCTGTATGGGGCTAGGAATCTGTATGGGGTTATAAATCTGTATGGGGCTAGGATAAATTATTTTATACTTTTTAGTCCGTTTTAGAAACATGTTATATTAAAATCTAATTATTAAAATAATTATTTTTATGTATAATAGATGAATATTAAACTCGCTGCGAGATAGGCAACCCAAACTTCACACAATAGATACGGCATTGCGTGTATTTAAGGGTAATTTTTAATTAACAAATTACAGTTAACTGGATTATTCTATCGTATATCTAATGATTGAATATTGTATTGTCATCGGAAGCAAGCAAGTTAACCAAATTTCAAAGAAATCGGATGATGGGAAGTGAGTTTAAAATCAATTACAAGATTTGTACCAGAGATGATTTACAGAGGAAGTTAATATAAAGTGTGTAAAAAGAGCATTTTCTGTCACATTTCCTACATTTCTACAAAAACAGATATCAAAATTTTAATAAACACGTGTACAACTATGAAGGAATTTCTTTTCTAATCATTCAGCTCAATTTTCATAGGCATACACCTGTATGATGAACACAGTTCCAAATTTGTTATGTTCAGATTTGTTCGATTGTTGAGCAGCCCACAGAAAAACTTTGAAACAATCTCTCACCACAGGCTGCATTTGAAACTTTGCTTTGCTCTTGCCAATAGAGATAATTACAGTGGCATGATATTTTAGTTGTGCGACTTGTTTTTCACAAAGCTTTTTACCGCGAATACCGTCAAACGCACACAATATGATAATGTAGTTCGTATTTTGCGGCCATATAGCAAACCATGCTCGCAAATTGCTGCCATGAATGGAAGATAAAGTGTACTATATTCTAACATTCTGTGTGCAATGGCAATCCAATGATAGGTTTCTGTAGACGACTTATATCTTTTCCGATTGTTTAGGATTTATTTTCGTAAATGAATCAATAGAAAATATATCATTTCGTGAGTAGTACTAAGAATTCCTGGATGAAATTAAAATGTCCAAATTTCTCGTGTATTTCGTGAGTTAAAAATAACATTTTTCACGAAGTGTTAACAGCCATTTATCTACTCCATGCAATTTCTTGATTGTTTAAAAAATTTCGCGAATTCGCGAGTATCAAAATTCTGTTGTTTCTAACCATGCATAATTGATTTATGTGTGGCACTGAAATGATAATATGTGGAAGATTTTAAGATTGGAGAGATAGGTCCTTGTCAGTTCTTTTGGAAAGAAACTCTATTCTTTTTTATTGTTTTGTTTTAGAGATTATTGATATGATGATGTATGATATTGCCAAAGTAGTATGTAACTAAAAGTGCTTTTGGGGATGATATTTGCCTTGTATAATTAGCAACCTAAAGTGTTCATGTGTGTACGGACTTAAGGAGTTGGATTCAGAAGTCTAATTAAGTATGTTAAGAGAATATTGTACCTTCTGGAGATGAAATCGAGATTGTGTAAGGTTGCAGAGTCATTAGTTAGAATCAATGCATGGTTATTGAATACAACATATGTAGATATCATGTCTATTGGGTCAGCAAACTAGATGTCTCTCATTTATCAAAAATTACTTGCTAATAAAGTTTTGTATATCTAATAATTTTAATGTTAATATCTCTTAGGTTGAGAAAGTTTTTAAAAGGTGTAACGCCGGCTGCTAATTTGAACCACAGGTTTCAGATATATCTGTATATTTGTCACTATGAGCAGATGAAGGCAGCTACTTACTACATCTTATGGATATAAAGTAATGTGTTATTCGTTCATAGAATGGTTTTCTTAATCAGCGAACTTATATTAAAGAAATTGCACTTCTTTTAGTGCTTAAGGAGAGCAAAACCTTAAATTCTTTCGATTTATTTATGGCCTTTAGGGTCTTATGGCTTAGATAGGAATAGTCTAGGGTAAAGGACACTTGAAGCAATCGGCCGGTACCTAAATTGACCGCACCATATCGATATTTGCCTCGTGTGACTGTGAAAATGTAACACAATCCAGGCGTTATCCTCTTCTTCAATGTACATGTATAATGTCCTAACATAACTACAACTCTCTCTCTGCTTTCCATAGTTACCTCTGCTCTCACCAGATGTCCCAGTCACTGCGTCTTAGAGCGTGCATGACTGTCTAAAGGTAGTAGAATTCCTTGCAGCAAATATATTTTCAATTAGTTGCTAACTTCTTACAGCTAGCAAGATATAAGAGGGAAAGCTAGCAAAAAGATTCATTATTCAAGACATCTTCTAGTAAATTTTCTATCTCTCCAGTGCGATGCTTGTTCGTGCCTCAGTATAACTTTTTAAATAGTTTTGTACATAATGAGAACATAATTTTATCAGAACACTGCTCGTATAGACACAACTAATTATATTAACATGTTCTTGTAAAAATTACGTCAATTTATCTAGAACAAAAGTAGATAAACTGCAATTCGTTGTACAACTTCATCCATAAAAAATAACACATTTACTAAACTGGATGTTTCACACAGGAAAACAACTACCAAGCAGAGCAGTGACACGAAAGTTGAAAACTTTGGATTTGGCAAAAGAAACAAGAGAGGAGAGAAGTTAGTGGAATTCTCAGAAGCCAACAGACTGTTCATTTCCAATATATTTTTCAAGAAACCGCACCAGAGGAAGTGGACATGTAAAGGTACAAATGGGACCAAAAACGAAATAGACTACGTTTTATCGAATAACAGGGAAATTCTGCAAGACGTGTCTCTTCTGAACAGTTTCAAAGTCTCGAGTGATCATAGGATGGTGAGGTGTAAGCTGAAACTAAATACTAGACTTGAGAGAAAGAAGCTTATGATCTGGTCTTATCCAGTTTTTGATCTGGAAAATCTAGTAAAACACAGATATACATTCGAGATAGAAAAAAAGCAACAGATTCAGCGCCTTGGAAGAGTTAGAGGATGAAGACATCGATATAGAAATAAAATACTGACTGAGATAATAAGATAAACAGACAAGGAAATAGCAGATACCAGAAAGAAAAAAGAGAGCAAAATCTCAGAATAAACTAAGCTCTTGATGAAGAAAAGAAGGGAAATGAAAGAAGAGGAAAATTGCATAAAGAGGATTGAGTACATAGAACTAAATAAAACCGTAAGAAAGAAAATGAGAGAGGTTGTACGAAGATATAACGGAAATCTTGTTAGAAATACAATCGAGGAAAACAAGAGCTGAAGAAAGTTAAAAAGCAGCTTATGATAGGGAAAAAGCAAATAGTTGCAGTTAAGAGACCAGACGGGACCGTAACACGAAATAAGGAAGAAACTATAAACATAATTGAAAATTTCTACACAGAATTGTACTACTCCGAGGAAGAGCTAGGAAATGAAGACTCAGAAGAAAATGGTGTAGAAGTCCCAGACGTAATGAAAGAAGAAGTGGATAAAGTACTTCGAGGGATGAAGAACGGAAAACCACCAGGAGAAGATGGACTCACAGCAGAGATGATTAAATTGGGAGGTGAAAATATGAAAGAGGAACTTGCGAAATTATTCTCGATGTGCCTGAAGAAGAGAGAAATACCCAGAAGTTGGAACAATGCTGTTATAATTTTGCTGTACAAGAAAGGGGACAAAGAACGCGTGGAAAACTACAGACCAATTAGTTTACTGTCAGTCCAATACAAAATGTTCACCAAAGTTATTTTGAATCGTATTGAACGAGACTTAGATTTTAACCAGGGAAGGGAACAAGCCGGATTTAGTCGTGGATTTAGCACAATGGACCACATACAAACATTGAATGAAGTTATGGAAAGGACTAATGAATATGAATTTCCACTATGTTTGGGGTTCATAGATTTTGAAAAAGCTTTCGATTCGGTCTCCTTGTCAGCAGTACTTAAACATCAAGGCATCGAAAGTGCATACATCAAGTTACTGCGAATCATTTACTCGACTGCCACTTCTGTCATTAGACTACATCAAGAAAGTGAAAATTTTAAAGTTCGGAAGAGGGTAAGGGAAAGAGATTCAATTTCTCCAAAACTGTTTTGTGCGGTCCTGGAGAGAGTGTTCCAAAGTTTAAACTGGGATGAAGTTGGAATTAAAATTAATGGCAAATATCTTCATCGCCTACGGTTCACTGATGATATAGTCCTGTTTGCTTCAAGTGCAGAAGAACTACAAACCAGAATGGAAGAAGTGAATAATGAGAGTTCGAAAATAGGCCTTAAAATGAATTTAGGTAAAACAGAAGTAATGTACAATCAACATGCTGCAAAGAAGGAAGTGAAGATTAACGGAGAGACAATAGGCATAGTTGATGGGTATGTTTACCTAGGACAGCTTAAAACATCGAATGCCAAGTTGACTGATGAAATAAATAGAAGATGTAAAATAGTGTGGAGTTCGTTTGAAAAACTACACTTTATATATATTTTCAAAAGCAAACTACCAATGTGTTTGAAGCGTAAAGTTTATAATCAATGTGTCTTACCCGTGATGATGTACGGCTGGGAAACTTGGACATTGAATGCGCAAACGACTTAAAGATTGAGAGTCACCCAAAGAGCAATGGAGAGATGCATGCTAGGAATAACCAGGAGGGACAGGAAGACAAATGAATGGATTCTCGCACAAACAAAGGTAGAGGATGTAATCAAGAGTGCGAAGATGAAGTGGAGATGGGCCGGTCACATAGCTAGACGAGCAGATGGTAAGTGGACAACAAATGTACTACAGTGGATTCCTAGGGAAAAGAAACGACCGAGACAATGTCCAAATGTAAGATTGGTAGATGAAATCAAGCGTTTTTCAGGAGCTACATGGATGAGGATGGCAGCAGACCGAGATATGTGGAAAGAAAATGGGGGAGGCCTTCAACCAGCAGTGGGTAGAAAACGGCTGAATATGATATATATATATATATATATATATAATAAATCATAAATCACAGCCATATTCAATCCACTAGTGGATGAGGCCTCTCCCCGAAGGGAGGAGTTGGTCTACTGCTCCCACGCTGACCAGAAAATATATATACTTGTAAATTATCGCTTATCCACTATTTAAGCAAAATAATTAAAGACGTTTTCAGTCTTACAAACATTTCAACACATTGTTTAAAAGCATAGGAAAAATAATATATACAATATTTTTATGTAATTACTCATTTGTGTCTACTTACAGACAACCCTCAACTTCATATTTCTGACGCCCATAATTTTATATAGAACTACCTTTGGTCGTAGCTTATGAATACTGTTATCGTCCTATTTCCAACTCACATGAATGAAAATTAACGTATAAAACCCGTATTTCGTAGTGATGAATATCGTGAAGGTCTGTTGTTATCAATAATGTTGATGGAGTGCGGGACATGATTGAGAGATATCGGCATGTGAGATACCGTGAGATTCAGACATCCTTTAAATTTGACATGAAAACAATAATTACGATTTTGCATTTTTACCTGAACGTACGAAAAGTTTCAAGCCGCTAGATCCCATATAACTTGACCGAAACTCAAAAAGAGGCCCGTTTTAACTGGTGCAAAGAAATGCTCAAAAAAATTCAACCGAGGTAAGTCAAATTTGGTGTACTGCACTGTCACAGGAGGCGAAACTTGATTTTTATTCCGACAATCCCGATACTTAACAGCAATCCACTGTTTGGGTGTGTCAAACTGAGTCGAAACCAACAAACGTTGTTCGTTCGATGAGTGCTGCCACGCAAATTATTGTTTGTTTCTTCGCTTATACCGGACATGTGGCAACCATAGCTTTAGAAGATCGAAGGACTGTACATGCTGAGTGGTATACAACAATTTGTTTGCCAGAAGTCATCAATGAATTGCTTAAAACAAACCCAAATCGTTGAATCACTCTTTGCCACGACGTCATCTCCGACTCAACATGATGGATTTTTTTTGCCCAGTAAAAATGTCTAATTAATGACTCATTGTCCATACTTACCCGATTAATCACCTAATTACTTCTTTTTTTGTCCCCAAAACATTACAAAGAAAATGCGTGGTGAGCGATCTGTGTCGCCTGAAGAAGCTCTTCCGAATAGCGGTTTTTCAGGTACCAGACTCCGAATGGAAAAAAAAAATACTTTCAAAATTGGTTTGAGCATATGCAAAAGTGTATCGATTTTAAAGGTGAATATGTGAAAAGTGATAAAACTCGTATACTTTTTTCCCGATATTTGAGTTTCAATTAGAAAAGTACTTTGAAACGTTTTCTCTTTATAAATAGACACATCTGTTGCTCAAGTGTCCCTCAGAACGTCATGACTAACACAAAAAGATCTATTTCTTCCGTCCCCAGTGAACACTCATTGCGCTTGATGATATTAACACTAAAATCCATTACATTGTGCAATACAAGTATCCTTCTTTGTTTTAAACAATTGTTAATGAGCGCTAACCACAAATCTCTGATGAAAGGTGATTTGGGGAAATTTTATTATGATACCTCTTCTAGTTCATAAAACGAAATACGCTATAAATTAGTATACATAACTATCGGAATGCTCTTCTCATTACCATGTCCCATTTTCAATCCACGTAAATTAATCACTTTGGCTCACAATATATACACACATACACAGATCTTCAGTTCTCAGCGCCCTGAACCACCAACCCTTCAATTCAGTATTTCACCCAAAGTTGTTTTGCTCCCCTCTTCACCATCAAAAGCCTATACCCCCACAGAAAAAAAAACACACACACACATATATGCAATTATTTCATGACTCACGCAATAATCAGTTGTCCACACGAGAGAATATCATCTGTCTAATGCCACAAAGCGACTAGCTGCAAAGCCACATATATTAATAACCATAAATAGGTTATTGTCATGTTGGTGGAGAGATTGTTGTGCTGAGTTCAAAGCCAGCAAGTGAGAGCAACCCTTCTCTCTCTCTCTCTCTCTGTCTCTACATATATATGTGTTTGTCTGTATGTAACTGTGTAAGAGTCATTGATAATATAAGCTCTCATGATTGTATGGTAATAATAATAATAGTAATATCAGTACCAATTATAGTCCGTTTCTATTCTCTTGAATCTAGGTACTGCACAACGCATATCTATATGAGTGTTGCTATGTGTGGGATTCCTTTTCAGTATGTGGGAGTGAGTAGTTTGTATGGTTACGAAACAAAGCATTTTCGTTAGTACTTTCCGTTTGATTTTGTATACAATGCAACTCACTATAAAGTAATATTACAAAACCGTCTCTCTCTCTCTTTCTTTCTCCTCCTGTATGTGTGTGTGTGTATGAGAGAGAGGGGGGGGAGAGAAAGAGACACTCTCTCATGATCATATTAAACCGAATTATTGTTCCTGGTGAACCAAATACTGGAAAATAACGCTAAACACTTGTTTAGAAGAGGATTATGTATTCTGCTACTCATTCTGACTCTCTAGTCTTGAAATAAATGGTTAATGGAACAATTTGAATATTTAAAATATACAAAATCATGATGGAGTATTCAAATTGAAGCTTTGTAATATGACAAATAAATTTATGCAAGAACATCTCTGCGAACGAAAGATGAAAATTATCTGTACAAGGAGTTCAAAACCCAAGATACAAGTGATACTGACTAATATAAATGTAGCACATAATCTGTTATATATATAAAATCCAAAATGTATGTGACACAATATTGTCATATTTCGTACAAAGGAACCTTGGACCTTACTGTGTCCATGTACGAAATATGACGAATTTGTGTCACATATATTTCCGGTTATATATAAAAGTTTACATCGAACTCTTATTTTTTTATTCGTCAGTGTCCCTTTGCCTCTAGACACCTCATATGAACATGTATGGTCGTTTCAAAGGAGTAAGATACAAAGATTAGGAAGTTGTTCTACACCAAAATGCTCAATTATTAAAAAGGAATGAGATTCAACGACAGACAGGTTCTTTTAAAACTAATATTTTCATTCTCTTCTATGTAGTACTTACCTTCCCCATCCGCTTCTTCGCCATTTAGCGTTCATATGTTGGTCTATGTCTCTTCAGCTTTTACTATGCTTTACTCTCTTACAGATGGGGCCAGTCTGTCTCCTTAAATCAAGCACCGTCTGTACAAGTGGGATGTCTTTTTCTGTTGTATTGATTTTCTTTCCTTGTATCATTACGATTTTACAGATGTAATAACAGAAAGACGCGTACAAATGTATTTAATCTCACATGCATTTTGATATTACCGGTATCTCTGGTTTAGAAAAGAAATAGCGATAAATCAAAGAAGTGGGTTTCTTCACTAAGCTACCTGGCCGTTTGTAGTAGCTAAAGTAAAGCCCATTTTTTACATTAAGATTCCGTAACAGTTCAAATCTTTTTATGGATGAAACAAATAAAAAATACGAAATCACCACTTCCAACGTAATTAGTATTTATTGAAACAATTGCAGTTGAAATCTAGTTTCGTCCTTCAAAGTTACTTTTAAAACTACTTTACTTTTTCATTCAAACCGATGTCTTTCAATCCATATTATTTCTGTATTAACGTTTTGAACTCATCTTTAAATTATATGGAAGACGATTCGCATCAATACGTACATATGAATTCCATTCGTAACTACTTAACAAAACCCTTTTTGTTATTTACTTTACACAATATTCAGGACGATACCCATAACAAGACAAATCTTGTAATAATCCATTTTTAAACAAGGTCAACAGTCGACTTTAAAGTGTTAAGTTCATTATAATAGACTATTATAATAGTCTTTGAACTAAATCTATTCAAATCACGTTCCAAAAACATTTCGTTTTTAAATATATCAATCCACTCTATCTTCTAAAAACTATTATCACAATGGATCATAACCTAACTCACATCTTAATACAACAAAAGTAACTAAAATTAGCTCTTTTTACAACAAAATCAAACTTTTCTGAGAAATATGTACACACATGTGTACTAGTTCCATTTAAATGTACTCACCATAATATATTTGTTCCTTCAAATAACATAAAACGTTTTTAACTTACATTACTTTTAAATGTCAGTGATCAACATCTTATGATGGTGTCATCAATATAAATACATTTTGTATTCTTGGCATGGTCTACACTTACATCCAACATGATAATGACTATTCTTTCTTACGTTATTTAATCTTTCACCGTAATAATTCTTCAAAATCAAATCAATTTCGTCATCAGATAAATCTTCTACTTTTTCTATTACAGGTTCCAATTTTTTTTACATTCATTTTAAATAAATAATTGTCTTCTTCTCCTTCCTCCTTCTTTTCTATAATTGGCTTCTGTATTCAATCCTTTTTTTTCCTTTTTGCTTTATTTAATTATAGTCTTCACAAGGATATCTTGCAGGTAATGTTCTGGATCTACTGGATTTTCTTAGCTCTATATCTGTTGATATGACTTGATTGTCTTTATTGTGATCCATATCCCACCAACAAGTTTGATTGTTTTCTTTTAACGGTCTTAGTTTGATTGTTTTCTTAGTTTTCCATTAGCATCTTTATTACAGAGTTGTGCCCAGATCCCATATGGGCTAGCATCCGTAATTAATAGTACATCTTCCTTTACGTTGAATATTTGTAAGCATGTGTTCTGTTCAATTATTTTATTTATACTTTCGAATTCTTTCTTGCTCATGTTCTTTCGTCCATGTCCATTTTGTGTTTTGTTCCTTAATAACTCATTTAAGTTATTCAAACGTGGTGTTAGATTCGTTACGTGTGTTTTTTTAACGTTAACATTCCTAAGAAAGATTTTAATTTATGCACATTCTTAGGTTCTGGACAGTTCTTGATGGTCTCTTGTGTTTGCCAATTGGCTTCTTCTGAATGAGTGTGGTCTAGATATTCAATTTGTTTTGTGAATAATTGACCTGTTTTTTATCTTTAATTTTGAAGGTACTTCACTTCAATGTTCAATGCTAATGTTGAATCCATAAAGTTTTTAATAATATATGGAGCAGACGTAACTCCAAAAGCTAATCTTTTGTTTCCAAAAGGACCCCACGGTGAATTTATTACAAGTAACTTTTTTGCTTCCTTATCCAGTTCTAGTTGTAGGTACACTATGTTTAAGTCAAGAATAACAAACGGCGATGGCGTTGCCATCTATTGGATCTGGAATTATGAAGGTTTACACCACGCCACGCGGCGATGACAAGAACTACCAATACCATCGTAATTTCGAAGAAAAACAATCTGTTTATTAGATACCTTTTGATTATTTTTATTTATATTCTCACGTGTAATTGTTCTGATGACTGGCTAAGAGAAATATCTATGCGGGCCGGGTGTGGACAGCGGATCGACATTTCAGCACGTACAAGCGACGAGTTTGTTTCCATTTCTTCAATTGTTTTGAGAAACAAAATGGTATTGCGACTTTTGGTACGCCCTGTATATGATTTTCTTGTCATTGTTCACCTTTTTTTGTGAGTACATCATGAAAAAAAGGGTTTCGTATATTATTTCAATCGAGCAATAAATATAGCAAAATTTCGGTCCATTTATAATTAAATTACAAATGACAAAAATGAGTGGAGCACAAAAAGTATTATTTTTTATAAATATTTTTCAATTTAATAAAAAAAATCCATTGTCTTGTAACTGTCAACAGCTAATTTATGCTATTTTATTGATTCTCTCTGAATCTCTATCTTATTCCCGATGCAAAATTTTGTCTTGTCTCTTCGAAATTCAAATATATTCAACTTCAGAGAAGCTATTATCCATCTTCCTTTAGTCATTTGTATTTCTTTGTCTGTTATTTTCTTCTTCGGCATTTGCAAAAGTTTTCCCCAGCACACGGCGTATGGCGAATTGACTGACAGCAGACTGTTCCGACAGGTTACCTCGGTAATAACAGAGCTCCTATAAGTGCAGGAAGTATGTAATTGCTCGACAGCTGAATAACGAAGCCTCCCCTCCTCTCTTTCAAAAACCTGTTGCTCTTTCTTTTCTTTCATTCATTCTTCGTTTAGCTCAAATGTCTTTTCCTAATCTTTGAATACCAGAAGGTCTTTTCAAGATTTTTTTTATTATTATTATTATTTGTTTCATTCCCTCTTTTAGAGTCAGACATTTTAACTCTCTTTCTTTCCATCATTGAAATCGATTTGCCTTAAATAAGACACCAGAGTTGTAAACAATCTACAGAATTCATGAAAAGGAATGAAACACACACACATTCCAACGGAAGGTAATTTTATTCAAATTTTGTGATGAGGTAGGTTAGTAGGCCGGTTAGGTTGCTTGAGGAACCGTCACATATTATTGAAATAATGTGTTTTCTTTTTTTTTTCAGTTCACATATAGACAAAGCTTCTTCAGCGCAGTGTGTTTAGTCGTCGAAAACATCTCTTTATATTGATTTTTCTCTTTTCTTTTTATAAAAGTATACGATTTTCTTTTTCTCTAAATTTTACGTCGTAGTTTTCAGTCCTTCTCTCCATCTACGAGTAAGAACATTATTTAAACAAGCTGAAAAGGTAGCGAAATTTGCTGTAATAGTTAGCAGTTATAACTGCTAATGTATTCAAGAGGTCACATGTGACTGGACTACTACATAGTAATTTATTTTGCTAGATCTTCTTGAAGCAAGTTTACATTTATATGTGTGTTTTCTATTAATCGTTTCTTTTACAATTAGTTTGACCTGCAGGACCATCTTGCGGAAAGATTTAGAATCTTTCTATTGAGTGTTTGAAGTTTATTACAGTATTTTGTTATGATTTCAGATATATCGTTGTGTACAATGACTTTACTTGTTGAGCCAACCGATGATAGTTTTGTTAACCTTGTTCTAAGCCACTGGTCCTGAAGAAGCTGATGACAGGATCATCGAAACGATCGTCTGTTTTACAAATGCGTAATTTTGCATAAAGTTATACTCGAAAAGTCCCATCAGTTTCAGATGATGACGTTTTTAGTTGTGGAAACCGCATATTTAACTAGCATTGGAGGGGGGAACAAGGAGCTATGACCTACTGGTAGGTAAATTTTAGGCTCTGCTCAACTTTTTTAGACCATGTGACATGTAGATCGCTCCTGATTGAAAGGTGTATGCGTGCATTCACGGAGATGTTTACCACTATTGTAAAAGTTGAATTAGAACTTGTTATTCGTGAAGTCTGCAAAAAAACAAGGAGAAAAAACTCTTGAAAACCACCATTGTTCCTAACTGTACGAAACTCGATCTCTCTCTCTTTACATAATTCGTACCTGACACCTACGACTGGCAACTACTAGAGTTTTTTGTTGCAGCTACTCCCTATCGTAGATTTTAATCTAAGAGTAGACGAGGCTATAACTGGTAATCTTATTGAATTTCGGAAACTTTATCCGTCTTTTGATTTTCATCCATTTTCTTACTTTGCAGTTATTTATCCTGTATTCCTCCTTACTCTGGTTTGTCAAAATATCTTCCACTTTCGTGATATTAATCAACGAAGTTCAGGAAGCAAATCTTCCAGCGACTTCATTCCACTCTTCAAAAAAACACTCAATATAACCATATTACGAA
Organism: Lepisma saccharinum; assembly: GCA_022664845.1. Classification (NCBI taxonomy): domain Eukaryota; kingdom Metazoa; phylum Arthropoda; class Insecta; order Zygentoma; family Lepismatidae; genus Lepisma; species Lepisma saccharinum. The sequence continues at coordinate 19,432 of JAGDQP010004433.1, forward strand.
AATTATAAAATCAGTATTGAAATAACCAAAAGGACTCTAAAAAAATGTTTAATATGTATTTACAAAGATACTTTGCAACTAAGCAAAGATAGAGTGGGTTAAAAAAAGAGGGGTGTTTCTTTAAAAGAATGCGTACATTAGGCTGTACAGATCATGTGAAACTGGCATGTTAGTCGCCATATTGAAAAATTACATGAAGGCGAAAAGATTGACACCCAACTTTTTCTAATTCTGCATACGAAATACCTGAAGTCGTGCATAAAAAAATCAAACTTGGCAAGCAAATTAAGCGGTGGCCCACATTTCCAATAAATACCACCGTACTAAAAAAAGCTTTGCAATATCCTGACGTCTTTGGCACCTAAAATGATTGACGCTTGGAAGGAAGATAAGATTTGAGCTCTCGTAGCCCTACATCCAGTCTTATGTTGCAGTCGCCAGTCTACGAGCCAACACACCCTAACTCGCTTTGGAAGCATTATTTATAGTTCATCAGATCACAAAAGAAGCCTGTATGCAGTAAAAGAATGGGGAATGGGCGAATATTAGCTTATAGCGAAACAGTACTGACACGTGATCGGGCTTTACGGTTTTATTAGGTGGTTTCTGGGAAATCAAGGTAAATGTAATGACGAAATGATAGTGATATATTTTCGTTGAGAAGACAGTATGTTGTTTTAATAAATGTAAATAGAACATGGATGATGATGGTGATGATAATGAAATGAAGAGAAAATGAAGAATTAGCGAGAATTGAATGTATAAAATAGGTTTCTAAACGATTTGTTTACTTTCTTATGCTTTATATGTAAAATATTTAATAGAAACATTTATAATTTTGTTGTATTAACTGAAACAATGTGAAAAATCGAAGTTTTGCGGCTAAAATGCATTTTTTTTTTAAATTGAGCTTATTAAGTGGCTTATATGTGATTGTTGATATTAGAACTCATCTCGCATCATACTTAAAACGTGATATAAGTTAAGATGTCGATGTTAAATATATAAATAAGGTATAAAATATAATAGTTAGCCCAGAGAATTGAATTTAGTATTAATTGTGTGTTTGTGTGTCATAGTATTAGTTAAAGTAAACAATGAGTTTAATACCAGCTCTCCTCTCTATATATAAAATTGTAGGTGACTATGTTTCCATTATCATCACGCAAAGTATGGAATGATTTTTCGCACATGATCAGACACTGGACCGAACTGGGAATTTATATCAGTTTGATTCTGAAGTTCTTGTATTCAGAGATAATCAACCATCTAATTGTCTATTGAATTCCAAGAGAAGTTGTAACGACAATGGAAAATTTAAAAAGCAAAGCATACGACATCACACACTACAATGTTGTTTGGCGGGTTGACTACCTCCTAGTGGTCAAAGGAGTTACTAGTTGTTTTCTGCACCCTCAACCGATTTTAATGAAATTTTGCACGAAATATCTAGACCATATGTAAATTCAAATAATCCAAATTCTATGTCCATACCACTTCCGGTTATCATGGAAAGCGCGTCTAAAAATGACCACTTCCGGATTCTATTTTTTATAGTGTTCTTTCAAATAAATTATGATATCTCCAGAATGGCTTAAGCTAATTAAATCCAAATTTAGTACTAATATAATGAGAATGTTGCAGTGTAAACCGAAAGACATACCAGTGCTAAATTTGCACTAGTAAATACCAAGAAAAGGAGGTGGGGTTCAGGTCCGGACCCCACGTCGGTGATTATCGTAATAAGCACTACAAATAAATCACCTGACGGGATATGTGTAACTGAATATCCTAGAAGGACATAGGGTCCAAATACGTATTTTAAGTTCCCTTCAGTGACGTATCCAGCCAGGTGGGGGCGCATGTCCTCTCAAAGGAATATGCTCTATTTTTGCATTGTATCAAGATTTATTCTAAGAGAAAACTTATTTTTCCCCGAACCAACCTAGAAATATTAAGATCCGCATACCAATTCCCAATTTGTACCGAAAAACACTTAATGGAGGGGACGGGGGCGCGTACACCTCAAAGAATTATGTTCTCTTTTGGCATTATATTAAGAAGTACGCTAAGAAAACGCTTCGATTTGTTCCCGAAACAACCTAGAAATATTAACAGTCGCATTCCAGTTAGGAGTTTTTAAACAAAAAAAAAGGGGGGGGGGGGGGGGGGGGACATTCCGGACCTCAACACTCTTAATATTGTTATTAGCCTTAAAGTAGAGAAAAGTAACAAAATTTGTGAATTTCAAAACTCAAGAAGCTACAAACACCAAGTCGTATAATTTCTAATCAACAATAATATATTTGATCGCTGTGAGTTCGGAGCAGATAGACTTAAGTTGCGCAAATATAAAGCAAAATAACAAATATTTTATTGAGTGAAATTTCATTGAACAATTTTCTTAGATATGTTACCATCTTGACAAATTTCATAAGTTGATGTACAGTAAAGTGTACCAAACGCAGTCCATCTGCCATCTAGTACAAACCTGAATAAAAAGTGCATTTCTTATAAGTAAAATTGAACCTTTACATAAGAAAATTAATTTTTATCTTAAAAATGGTTACAAATATAGGGGAATTCTGGTTAATATGATCAGTCCGAAAAAAAAAGAACCTCGAAGCTTATACTCCTTTATCTTCCAAATACATTGCGCAAGAGCGAAACAATGAAGTTGCTAACCTTGTTTGGAGTTTCATGGTTGACGAGAGTTGAACCCAAGCTAGTGTGCTACTAGTGTTGTATAATAAAGGAGAAGTTTAAAGGTACGTAGAATTAAAACATGTATATTTTTGAGCTATAATTAAATCAGGATAATGGAAAAAAAAAGCTACAACCAAGTGTTCATTCGCTATATGAAATATATCATTAGATTTATTGTCAGTTCCGTTTAGGAACACAACGGCAGTCGTTTGCTTACTTCTTTGTTCGAAACAGAGTTCATAATCAGCCTAACCTATTATGTTCGGCCACTTTTCGTCAATTTCCGATTTAGGTCCTGTTGCTAGACTCTTGATTATCCTACAAAGTCTTCAAAGAGTGATGGTATTATTTTGTCATATTTGTAAGGGCAAGTTTAGTGAAGACAACAAAAGCGAACAATGGATCAGGTGTGACCTTTGCCATGACTGGTATCATGTACTATGTGTTAATATTCAATACCCTGACATCTTTGTTTGCGACTATTGTCTCACCTAAGTTCAGGTAAACCACTTTAAGATGTAATGTTTCTGTTCTTCTGTTGTTGTTGTTTTTTTTACGTAATTTACATTTAAAGTTTTTTTTAAGACCTGTGATGAAAAATGTTTAAGCCACAGTTTCAGTTTTGTCAAAAAAAAATGGACAATTATACTCTTCTGCCATTTTGGAAAGAAAATTCCAACTGTCTATTTTTGTTCATTTTTTTGACAAAACTGAAACTGTGGCTGACTTTTTTTTTTCGTTGCAGGTCTTCATTTGCACATTCTCATGACTAATGTTCGAGTGTGTGTTTCACGAGCATGAGTGGCTCTTTTTTTGCTAATTATTGTAAACTTTAATTGTATTACTTTTTATTTTGTATATTCCACTGTCATTTATTCTTTTTCAATTGTATTGGGTGTGCAGATATTAACACACAATGGTGCTCATATATGCCCTATGCAGTGCTCATATTACCTTTGTTCCATGGGACATATAAGCACTGCACACATACCTTAGTTTCCTCTGCCATTACTCAGAAACCAGAGTATGTACAACTCTGTACTTTCTAGCGTTGTTTACGGAAGAACCTGTCTTACTTTTAGTCATATTTTGAAATTCTTGTAATAAACCATTTTTGAGATACAATCGCATTTTCATTAACTATGCTCATATTCACATGACTTCCCCTAAGCTTTCGGTTTAACCTGCAACATTTTCATTATATTAGTACTTTCCAAACGAAATTTGGATTTTATATCGTAAGCCATTCTCGAGATATCAGAATTTATTTTGAACAACACTATAAAAATTAGAATCCGGAAGTGGTCATTTTTTGAAGCGCTTTCCATGATAACCGGAAGTGGTATGGACATAGGATTTGGATTATTTGAACTCTCATATGGTCTAGTTATTACGTGCAAAAATTTCATTAAAATCGGTTGACGGGTAGAAAACGACCCTTATGCGCAGTACTCCTTTGCGCATGACTATCAATTCATTAACAACGGCTACCCTAAACAAAGCTGATTGGTGAAAGTCCGGATGACTGTTGCCAACATATTTTATTCACCCTGCACCAACGGGCGAGAAAATCAGCTAATAGCTTATATATTTCAATGTACACGTGATTGATACAGGTAAGCTCTTGGATTAAATACCCTTACAAAATTTCGACTAGCATTGTCTGCTGATTCGAAGGACACGTCTGTGACCACTGAACTACACGCAACTAACAACTGTTTATATATATACAGTATATATATATATGCCTCTGCATCGGAAGAAATGAAATAGTTGTCGTTTTATGGTGTGACTCTCTGTAGGTCTCAAAGGTGAAAGTTCTTCTTTTCTTTCCGCAAGCCTCCTAAAAACATATTTGTAATATTCTTCAGCTACTTGTAGACGATATACAGAAAAGAAAATTTCGAAATACTTTTGCAAATGTCTCTTCTTGTCTGCAGTTGGGAGTTCCATTCACTTCCTTTTCCGGATTTTCTTCTTACAGAAGAATCTCTTATTTCGGTCTCCATCTTTTGGTGATGTTTGCAAGATTTTCTACCTATTGATAGAATCTCGAGAAACAGGACGCACAATAGACGCCCCCCTCCGTTTACGCTTCTCCTTTTAGACTGCTTTCATTTCTTACTCCCCTGGTCAAATGTTTTGCTTCAACGTCGTTTGACGCTCTTCCTTGTTGCTAAATCAATTTCGTTTTTTTTTCTCTCTCTCTCTCTTTCAAGCTTTTTTTTCGTCCTTTTCTCTTACGCCCTATTCAACCGTCCTTATCTTTGACTACCTTCTCCTTCCCATTTGACTCCTATAGAACAAGTTCGAGAAACGTTTCGACAAGAACTGTACCAACAATGAAAAGAATGTTAACAATGAAGATTTCTTTTTTTTCTTTCTATTGTATAATCCCCTCTCTTACACTTTCCTTCCCCCCCCCCGCTAGTCGTTGTTGAAAGAAACTGTAAACTGCAATTTTTGCCACGGGATTTCAGTAAGATAAGAGTTGAAATCGATTGGAGGGGGGGGGTGAAAGAGGGGCGGGGCTCAGGTAAAATAAACTTAAGTGATTTAATTTCGAGTTGTTCGCGAAGGTCGGAAAGAAGGGCCGAAGGTTTTTATTTTATATTTTAAACAAGATGATTCAACCTTTTAGCGACATTTAATTGTTTACAGCGTAAAGTGTATATACTCCACAGCACGGATCGACAACCTGCGGCCTGTGAGAGGTTTATGTGGTACATTCTGAGCTAAAAAAGGATTCTCCCCACTGTAGAGCTTGTAACCAATTTCTCTCTACGATTACCATGGATCTCAGTGACCTCAGAGGAAGAAAGTGAAAAGATCTAAGGAAGTTTCTTAGATCATCTCTAATCTTCCATAAAATCAAATATTTTCACCGAAATAGAAACAGAAAATGTATTGAGGGTGTTGCTCTTTAGCTAAAAATAAAACCACACTTGTTCTGATTTCCCATCCTGTAAAGGTGTATACATTACTTGTGCAGCTAATAATAAATCACCACAGCCATATTCGATCCACTAATAGATGAGGCCTCTCTCCAGAAGGAGGAGATTGGTCTACTGCTCCCACGCTGACCAGACGGGTTGAGAGAGGAGAGCCTGAGCTCTCACTGTGATCGCGATTCGCCACTTTCTTTTATTGATTGCAGCTCCCGAGTTGCATCACGATGCTGGGTGGGCATCGTTCTTGACCCATATGCTTTGGAAAAATCCTTAGCAGCGCAGGGAATTGAACCCGGGGTCTCTTAATCCGTGGTCAGCAACGCTAACCACTAGACCAACGTGGCGGTCTCGTACAGCTAATGTTTATATTAATATTTTGCATTTTAAGTTGAATTGATTTTATGTATAGCCTTCAGGCATCTTTTACTCGGACTGAGATAGAGAAGGCTAGAAGATGTGGGACGAAGATCTGACCAGGTCACACAGTGGGCCAGAAAACACGAAATCTTGGTCAAAATTCGATTCTACTATCACAAACAAACAAGAATTTAGACATACGTACTTTCGTATTGAGAAATGTATCCTGTAATGGAAGTGGAGCTGATTTAATTGCTAACATTCTGTTGTGTTGCTGCAACTCTAAAAAATTAGCATTTCATAGCAAAGTGTAGTGCTGTAACAAAGTGTTCGAGTTAAATTCATGATGTGTGTGTGTTTATGTAGAAACAGGGTTGCCACCCATCCTGATTTTGTCAGGACAGTCCCGATTTTCGGCCAGTTGTCCCGGGTCCCGATTTAATCTTCGTCGGGACGCAGATTGTACCGATTTCACCGTTCGGAGTTGAAGCAAAAATAATATTTTCTTATTTGATATTTTTAATCGTATAGGCATCAAATTAAATTACACTTATGTGTGAGACACATTTTTTTCTATTTCTTTATGTATTGCTTCAGTCTTAACAACCAAATGGTAATACAGTTCTTTACAAACTAGTTTCTCCCCGAAGCATGTTCTTCAGTTCTTAGGCACGGAAGTTTCAAGACGGATTCCGTGATGATTTTCACTTTGGGAGCTGTAAAGTCCAAATTGGAAGGGTGTAAATGGAGTTTTGCATGGATCGATTTTTGACCATAACAATTTTAAGGTTGATATGCGCTCGAGAATGTAGGAGATGACACCCCCTACACAGAGAAGAGGGGTTCTGGCGGAATCAATTATTCAGGACGATCGTTTCTTGTAAGTCGATATGTGTACGAAAGACTTTTCGGGTAAGTTTATTATTAAAATTTACAAACTGAATTCAAAATTAATGTTACATCTTTTTCGCAAGAAACTTAGGTAAAACTCCAATTTTTTATGGCTTAAATTATAACATTTTCCTAAGGCCATAAGTCTTGAACCACTTTCATATTGATGGAGTGAAGTTTTTTTTTTTAATGTGACTAGCAAACCAGTTTTGGTTAAATAAATAACATTTAGCTTAGCTAAATCGATAGTAAGTTTTAACTTCAAAGCAAGTACAATATGACATTAAAAACCTATTTTAAAGCTTGAATGGTAAGAAAATTTCTCCTGGAAATTCCCCCGACTTCTTCTGTACAGTCACGGAAAAAGCTATTGCAGAAACACAACATTTTTTTTTTTTATTTAACTGATATTTATGGCTCAGGTATACATAAGCAATGACACGACTGAGGGATTGTAAGTGACAGTCTCAAACCATAGGGATTTTACATATAAGTTAAATTTAAAAAAAAAAACTAAATGCTATGTCCCGCAATACCTTTTTCCGTGACTGTACTGATAACCTCAGACCCCCGATACAAACAAAGCCTGTCCCGATTTTCTTGAACAGAAAGGTGGCAATCCTGGATAGAAGACTTTTATTCAGAAACAAGATGAAAGTGGTATAGAATCTACAATGTTCGGCCTGTTTAAACACGGGGTTATTATCCAATAATAATCCCATATATGGGAGCTAATATTGTAGATATCGTGCTGATGATATAGTTCAATAGTTATATATTCGGGCGTTAATTCAAGACAAATCGCCGCGAACGAGCTAGCTTTGGCGTAAGTCCAGTTAATATGAAGAGTCCAGAAACCAAAGGATGCAAGTGCCATTGACGAATAAGAAAAATTCGAAATAATCTTTTACAGAGAACCCAAAATATAATATGTGACAAAAAGCTGTCATATTGTGTACATAAAAACCTTGGACCTTCGTGAGTCTATGTACCAAATGTAATCATTTTTTGTCATATATTTCGGGTTATATACATAAGACTCGCTTTGCTTCGCTCGGGGTAGGTTTTTTTTTTTTGGGGGGGGGCTGCGTCTCTTTATAGTAACCAGACTCCCTAATGGAATGTGTCTCTATCGTGCCGATCTGCCTCTCCGGGTGGTTTCGCCCTTATACTAAATGTTTGCCCCATTTATTGTAAACCTACTCGTCATACTACACCTTCATACCAAATTTCGTTTGTCTGGCCTTAGTGGTTTGGGTTTTGGGGCTGCCATTTTGGATTAAAGATGGCGACCTTTTTAACGTTTTCTTATATTGTGGTGACCTACTCGTGATACTACACCTTCATATAAAATTTCATTTCTCTAATTCGAATGGTGTGGATAATGATTTTTTGGCGGCCATTTTGAATCCCAGATGTACCGACTTTACCAAAATGTAATATTTTCTTAAACTACTTGTTATGATACAACTTTAAGTTAAATTTCGTATCTCTAGCTCAAACGGTGTGAAAAATAATTTTTATCCGCCATTTTGAATCCGAATGGCGGATATGGAGAAATTTGGTAATATTTTCGTAACCTATAAGTGATAATGTACCTTTCTACCAAATTTAATCTCGCTAGCCCCATATATAATCTTAATTGTGTATTCTATAAAGCAAATGAGTTTGGCGGCCATTTTAGATCCAAGATGGCGACATTTTCAACATTTTGTAATATGTTCCTAAACTGCTAGTGATCATGTACCAAATTTCGTATCTCTAGCTGAAACGGTGTAGAAAATGTATTTTGGGGTCCGCCATTTTATATTCAAGATGGCAACTATTTCAACATTCTGTAATATTTTCGTAATTCTTTCGTATATTCTATTAGCAATAGTGTACCTCCATACCAAATTCCATTTCAATGGCTCCAGCGGTTTAGCCTGTGTATGTTATTAATCAATGGTTTTGGCGGTCATTTTGAATCCAATATGGCGACTTTTTCAAAATCTCGGTTTTTATCCTTTACCTACTCATGGTTCTACACCTTCATATCAAAGTAGGTGTTTCTTGCTCCAGTAGTTTGACCTGTGAATTTTGATGATGTCAGTTAGTGAGTGAATCAGGGAGTCAGCCAGTGATCATGGGGCTATATATTATATAGATTCACCTTGCTTCGCTGGGGGAGCTGCCCCCAGACCCCCGTGGGGGATGCGCCCATTTTATCTTAACCAGAATCTTTTTGCGGGACTGCACCGCCATGGTGTCCATCTACACCCGCCCTAACGGGGGGGGATGCGCCCCCAAAGAGGAAGGTTTACCCCATTTATTGTAACCCACACTTGGTCATACACCTTCATACAAGATTTCGTTTCTCTAGCTTCAATGGTTTGGAAAATGGGTTTTTGGGCGGCCATTTTGGATCCCAGGTGACGACTTTTTTTAACGTTTTCTTATATTTTCGTGACCTACTTGTGATGGTAATCCTTCATGTGAAATTTCATTTATCTAGCTCAAACTTTGTGGAAAATGGGTTTTGGCGGCCATTTTCAATCTAAGATGGCGACTTCTCCAAAATGTTGTAATATTTTCCTAAACTACTCGTCATAATACACTTTATGCCATATTTCGTATCTCTAGCTCAAACGATATGGAAAATGGATTTTTAGGTCCGACATTTTGGATCCAAGATGGTGTCTGTGGATACATTGTGTAATATTTTAGTAAGCTACTAGTGATAATGTACCTTCGTACAAAATTTCATTTCAGTAGCCCGAGCCGTTTAGTCTGTGTATTCTATACAACAATGGGTTCGGCTGCCATTTGGATCGAAGATGGCCACTCTTTCAAAATGTCGGACTTTTTTTCCTTTACTTGCTCTTGATCATACACACTGATACCAAATTTGGTGTTTCTAGGTCCAATAGTTTGGCCTGGGAATTTTGATGATCAGTCACTCAGTCAGTCAGTCAATGTCAGTGGCTATATAGTATTTGGACTTGCTGTGCTTCGCTGGGGGCGTTGCCCCAAGACCCCCTTCTGGGGCTGCGCCCCCAACTTCAGTAGTGTTGGAAACTGCATCCCCTTTACCATAACCAAAATTTCCCTGCAGGGCTACACCACCATGGTGTCCATGTGCACCCTCCGACGGGGGGCTGCGCCCCCAAAGGGGAGCTTTGCCCCATTTATTATAACCTACTCTTGGTCACCAAATTTCGTCTCTCTAACTTCAATGGTTTGCAAATTTGGTTTTTGGGCGGCCATTTTGAATCCAATTTGACGACTTTTTGAACGTTTTCTTATATTTTCGTTACTTACTTGTGATGGTACACCTTCATGTAAAATTTCATTTATCTAGCTCAATAAATGTTATAGTTTCATAAAATGAAAAAGCTAACCATTCGCTATTTGTGTAAAACAATTTTAGAAAAATTTAATGTACTTTTTTTCGAATTTTCCTTTCACCACAGAGGGCAGTAAAACAATAATACATAGAACTGCGCACAAATCAAAAACACAAAGATTTTTTTTTTAACTTATCAGATTGCACTGTTTCTTTAAATTTTCCACCTTTAATCGCTACTCATATTATAACTCTCAAAAACACATTCTGAAAGAGCACAGTGCTGTTATTTACACTACTGCGTGCTTACTACACGTAAGAAAATTAACAAGGCACCGAGACAAACCCAAAGCAAAAATAATAATTATAATTATTTTAATAATAACAAAAATTATAATATTCTCAACAGGACAGGTGTGCACTAAACAAAAATATCAGATGATCCAACCGAATATATGAAGGGCATGGGGGGAAACAATGGTAACCAACATTGAGCTTGAGTATTGAAATATTACGTTGGGAAAATTCATTCTGTCTTGCTGGCATATGGTTGTTTATACTCGAACAAACACCATACACCCAAAATCAAATAAAAGCGGCAGAGTAGCAATCACGTTCCTCTGCTATATGGAAGGTCACAGACTCAATACTCTTAGAAGTTCATAAAACAAAGGTCTGGAATCCATTTTACCAAAAATCTGTAGGTCCAGTCCTTAAAAGTCGACTGATTTACTTTAGCAAAAATTTCATAACGAACGAAGCACTACTGTAAGTATTTATACAATAACAAAACAAATGCCATTAATACTATCACCGTTATGATAAGTCTAGCCAATGTTGGACATCTTCCACACAGGGTTTCTCGGTGACCAAATTGGACCTACATGCAGAAATAATGCAGAATTATTCGCGAAGCGATACTTATTTGAAAGAAAAATAATATATAGATATAAAAGTAATATAAGCAAAAATAAAAACACATTTTAACATCTATTTCTCATTATGGTCTTTTCGTATGGGGTTTGCGACAAATTAATTACTATAACAAGCAATTAAAACTCACTAACCTACATTGCGTAGCACGTTACAAGTGATTGCTTTAGTTATAAATTTGGTTCTGAACTCTTACAAAAAAATCGAAATTGAAAACATACTATTTTTCTTTATTTTTCACTGTGCTTTTATGTCAGTTTTATCTTCTCTTTTTAAACCAGTTTTTATTTTACATTTTAGTGCATTTATATTCTAAGACTAAAGGGGGGCCAGTAGCCCCCCTCAGCTCCCCCTAAATGACGCCTCTGAGGAGAATTCTCACTTGACGAGTACCTGATTTGACTGGTAGATCTAAAGGAAAACCCAGTCAGAGAGATCCTGTTAAGGAGTTAATTTTCGAACCAATACAGAACATCTGCAATAGTAAAGACAAAAAAAAGAATTTTACAACTGCCTAAGATGCTTAAAATTGGAATAATGATAATACACGCAAGACTACTACAATGATACTATGTTTTACATGCTGTCTTTGGATAATATTCTTTATTAAGATTCCGTATATTCTCGTTACTTTATTTGAGGTTTAAAATGAAATAAACAAACCTCTGAATATTAAAAGTTCGCATTGCTATAAATATGAAACAGAGATGATGCAACGGTTCACAATATGTTTCTAACATCTTTGTATAATAATATTATCCTTTTATTTTCTATTGTGTATTTATTATTTACTGCCTTTTATAAGTTGTTACAAAATTTCTTTAGTTTATAGCACATATTTTTTCTATTGCGAACATATATACCTACATATTAACATTTCTTACGAGTCTAAATGTTATTTCATTTTACTTCCTGGTATGAGCACTTTATTTACTAATTTTTCAATATACAGAGCTATCTTGCGATTTTATAACTGAAGTTAAAACCCGAAACATCATTAATAATGGTTTAATAAATTTTTCAATGGATGAACGAAAGTAGCTTTCCTGCCCTTTGGTCGGATACTTTTCAAACAGGCCTTTTAGATTAACAGTTTTTTGTTTTGTTTTTTTAGTCTGAAATGAAGTTAAAGTAATGAAAATACGGTTGACACGATGATAACCTCCTGAATTGTGCATAGCAAATAGTGTAATGAAGAAAGCTTTAAAATCAAAGCATCTGTCAGTTTCAAAAGTCACAATATTTTCAAGGAGACAGCGCTAAACAAAATGTGATAACAACCTTTTTGAAGCAAATAGGTTTAATGAATTGGAAGCACTGACATTTCTGAACTAAATTATTTTCTAAACTGAACTATATAGTGCAGGGTCTACGTAAAGGAAAACTGCACTTTATGATGGAAGCATGCGACTTTGCACAGCGGGTCGTGATATTATTAGAAGTGATTTGAGTCGCAGCACCCTTAGTTTCAGCCCTTAGGATGCAAGACGGCGGATAATGTATAACTGAGTTTTAGTAAACAAAAGTTTTTGCATTTTTGGCACATTTTACATTGTGACATGCATATTCTCAGCCATTTCTTTGCTAGTCTTCACCACCATATATTTTACGGAGTTACATTTACTGAGTTATAACCCTATGGAGGTCTTTTATAGGGGAACGTGGGGTAAAATGAGATACGGAAACGTAGGGTAAAACGATATTGCAAATTCACATGTGTTGTTTTTTTCTAATTATTACTCAATAATTTACAACCTGCTTGTTTACATTGTTAAACAACGAGATATGGAACTGCTAGTAGTTTAATGTTTCTTGTATTTTGTCTTTCGATTATCAATAATTATTACACATGATTTCAATTTTGTCGTTTGATAGTAAATCAATTATTATTACAAATGGGTGGTGTTGGTATCTTACTAATGATACAACATACTGGACAATATGGGCCAGGGGTATAATAACGTCAACTTCAATCCTATTCCCCATTATGTCCCATGAGTGGGGCATATTGGAGAAAAATGTAATTTTTCGAATATTTTATAGAAAAACGGTTCCAAATTTCTTTTCGCTAGGATCTGCTGGTTGAATATTGTAACTGAATGTTCAATTTGTCTACCGCAAAAAGAATTGCTTCAATTGAGCTATTGGTTAACAATCTATACAAGCAAATATCTTACGTTTCTCGTTTTGCCCCACGTTTCCCTACAATTAAATCAACGGATTTTAAAGTTAAAATTATGTACGTATTTAGTGCCTTAAAATCTAAATACAAACTGTTTCAATTTAAACGAAAATCTTACTCAATAAACATTTTTATTTAATAAAAGAAAATTTAAAATTCTAGTACAAATTTGTAGAAGGAAATTAACATTTTATTTAATGAAATAAGATAAAAGTAGTTCTCCAAAACAGCTGAATTAAATATTCTAATGTTAGAGGTTATATACGTAATCATTTGCATAACTTGCATTTCGAACATGTTAAACATTTATTGTGTTGGATTAAGTGACTCAAATGATTTGTGTACTCAACAAAAACGACACTTGTTAATTTACCTGTAGCTCATCATTTTCACTGTAGTAGGTAGAGCTGTGGTTGGAACACCCACCTTTATATAATCTACACTGAAGTGTGCACGGGTCACTGACCCCACAGCATGAACATCGTGGTGTTTTGTACCCATATACTTTCAGTAATACTAGCTCTTTCCAAATCTCAGGAAGCGTGGACTACACTGGTTCCCATTTACTATCTTTATAATTCCATCCCCATGAAGATGGACACTCCGGATTGGCTTCAGAGTTGCAGGCATTACTCCATTTTGACCTGCCTGATACGCTGCTCTCAAAATATGTTGATGTAAATCTGCACTAGAAGGTAACAGGGTCACAAGTAGTTTGTTCTTGTTAGCAAATAGATCTTTTCTTGTTTCATTAACACAATTACTAGCAGTGTGTGGGTCATAGAGTAGGGCTGTAAATCATTCTAGACTTGTAAAGACGTCCGCAGATTGTGTATGAACTGGCCTTGAAAGGGTTTTAAATGCATCTGTAGCAGCTGGGTACGTTGTCCACGTATTCCAAACTATTTTTTTTCCCTTCGAAGAAAAATATGAAACCGTGTCAATGCCACTAAATGCGTGGAACCCACGGAATGCTTCTGCTTTATTGTCTCCAAGTACCTTTGTAATACTATGCACAGCCAGTCTTCTAGCTCCTACTCCACTCAGAAGCAAAAGTTCCTCCAATCCCATTGCTTCCATCATAGAGAAGTATAAAATACAAAGCACTAAGCCATCAGTATCGGAAGCTCGAACTATCAGTTGCTTTGAGTTATGCTGAACCATATCTTTGGCATGCAATATGATACGGCCATCTGCTTCATCCATGTGGCTACTGATCTTTCCTGCAAAAGTGATGTTGATGCATTTTCTGAAGACACTATATTGTCACCAACATTTGTTACAATATGTACACTGGTCACCTCATTTACGAGGCTCCTAGCAAGAAATTGGAACAGCTTATTTTTGCTAGAATCATTTCGCAGAAAGACCAGTCTTCCGAGAATTTTCGTTCGGGAAGAACTTGACGACGTATGCCTTTACCTCGATTCTGACGTTCAATAGCTTTCAAACTGTTTGGCACGTACATATACCATACCACATCAATTCTTGAGACATTTCTTGAAGTACATTGATTGATTAAGTAAACTTCAATGCCTTTGTAATAGTCTCTGAACGTTTTGGCTCCTGGTTGACACTCAAGGAAGGCGGACACTTTTGATTTTCGTGCTTGAAAATTCTGAGAGATTTATATCACTTTCTCGAATGACAATGAAAACTCTTTGAAAAAGACACATGTTAGAAGTTAATGTTTTTATGGCTGTGCTGTTTGACGGTCTTGCACGTTTCTGAGAAAATATTCTTATGTTCATTTTATGTATGGGGTCATATATATAAATTTTCCTCCTCAATAAATCGTTCACGCAGAAAACATTCGTACATTTCTTTTCCATCCTTCTCAGCACAACGCAGAGCTATCACATCTTCAGCTATGAATCGGTTACCCATAGATACTTAGTTAGAGTTGCGTTCTTAAAATGGGTTTCCTAGATGCACAAAGCTCTCCATAAGGGCATGACATCCATTTAATGAAACGAGAAAAGATCTATTTGCTACCAACACCAAACTACTTGTCGTCCTACCACCTTCTATTGCAGATTTACATCAACATATTTTGAGAGCAGCGTATCAGACAGGTCAAAATGGGGTAATGCCTGCAACTCTGAAGCCAATCCGGAGTGTCCATCTTCATGGGGATGGAATTATAAAGATAGGACCAGTGTGGTCCACGCTTCCTGAGATTTGGAAAGAGCTAGTATTACTGAAAGTATATGGGTACAAAACACCACGATGTTCATGCTGTGGGGTCAGTGACCCGTGCACACTTCAGTGTAGATTATATAAAGGTGGGTGTTCCAACCACAGCTCTACCTACTACAGTGAAAATGATGAGCTACAGGTAAATTAACAAGTGTCGTTTTTGTTGAGTACACAAATCATTTGAGTCACTTAATCCAACACAATAAATGTTTAACATGTTCGAAATGCAAGTTATGCAAATGATTACGTATATAACCTCTAACATTAGAATATTTAATTCAGCTGTTTTGGAGAACTACTTTTATCTTATTTCATTAAATAAAATGTTAATTTCCTTCTACAAATTTGTACTAGAATTTTAAATTTTCTTTTATTAAATAAAAATGTTTATTGAGTAAGATTTTCGTTTAAATTGAAACAGTTTGTATTTAGATTTTAAGGCACTAAATACGTACATAATTTTAACTTTAAAATCCGTTGATTTAATTGTAGGGAAACGTGGGGCAAAACGAGAAACGTAAGATATTTGCTTGTATAGATTGTTAACCAATAGCTCAATTGAAGCAATTCTTTTTGCGGTAGACAAATTGAACATTCAGTTACAATATTCAACCAGCAGATCCTAGCGAAAAGAAATTTGGAACCATTTTTCTATAAAATATTAGAAAAAATAATTTTTTCTCCATTATGCCCCACGCATGGGACATAATGGGGAATAGGATTGAAGTTGACGTTATTATACCCCTGGCCATATTGTCCAGTATGTTGTACCATTAGTAAGATACCAACACCACCCATTTGTAATAACAATTGATTTACTATCAAACGACAAAATTGAAATCATGTGTAATAATTATTGATAACCGAAAGACAAAATACAAGAAACATTAAACTACTTGCAGTTCCATATCTCGTTGTTTAACAATGTAAACAAGCAGGTTGTAAATTATTGAGTAATAATTAGAAAGAAAAACACGTGTGAATTTGCAATACCGTTTTACCCTACGTTTCCGTATCTCATTTTACCCCACGTTCCCCTATAAAAGACCTCCATAGGGTCATAACTCAGTAAATGTAACTCCGTAAAATATATGGTGGTGAAGACTAGCAAAGAAATGGCTGAGAATATGCATGTCACAATGTAAAATGTGCAAAGAGTGCAAGAACTTTTCTTTACTAAACGCCAGTTATAAATTGGCCGCCATCTTGAATCCTAAGGGCTGAAAATAAGGGTGCTGCGACTCAAATCACTTCTAATAATATCTCGACCCACTGTGCAAAGTGGCATGCTTTCATCAGAAAGTGCAGCTTTCTTTCATTATATAGCTCGTAAAACCTCCACTAATAATGCATGAAATTATAATGACTGCAACAGAAATTTTATTGAAATAATAATAACTTAAGTTTACATGCGATTTACTGTATACACTTTCTATGCATTATCGAAAGAGCATTGTTCGAAAGTACCCTCACTGTACAACGAATGATTAAGATTAAGCTTGTGCGAATTGTTCTTTCGCGATCACTTACGACTATGTTCAATATTCTGGTTACTTTGTGAAGTACATATTTACATTTAAACATACTATCAGCTCAAAAATATAGACAGATATTTTCTCCTTGGAACAAAAAACTTTCTTTGAAAGTAAGCCGCTGACCTTCGCGCATAAAATACAACACGAGCACCATCTTTGGTTCGATGTTGAACTTTATAGGTTCCGTCTAGTCTGATACAAGCGAATGAAAAATGTATCACGGACTAACTAAAGTGCACTCTGTTAAATCTTGTCAGTAAGGCCGATATTCGAGCTGCTCAGATGCATTTTAAGCCCCTTGATTAGTGCAAAAGGAGCTTAAGCGCCTTTGGAAACGAGAAAACGTAACTCGAGCACTGTCATGAATCCCATTATCAAACATAAGGCCCACTCACAGTGAAAAGGAAAAAGTTTAATCTCAAACCACTTTAAATATTTGTATTATAATAATTATCACGCCCCTCCCCCACTACCATCTGTTGCGTATTAAAATCTCTTCATGTAGATGAAAACTACTTTGTATAAATAACTAAATTAAAAAAGCAGCTCAATGGAATTAATTTTGAACTTTTGTTTCATACAGATTTAATTAAAAGTGGGAAAGTTCTATAACATGTTATTTCTGCTAGTCAGAAATAGCTATTCTCTTAACACAAGATGTATGTGGTAGTAGTGGTTGAAGGAAAAGTTTGCAAATTAGAGGCAAAATTTATATATACTTATTCTTGAAAGGAACAAAAGGCTTTGTAGGTTACTTGACATGATATTTTGAGGAGACCTTTTAAATTATCCTGATGTTCCTGGTTTTCAAATCTATTTTAGATGGTAAAGGAACGCGGGAAATTTGTTGTTCGAATTTCTTGGGGTATTATTGATTTACGTTCCTCACATTATTCGAACCAATCAGAACACCTAGAGTCAATTATATGAACGGGGCCGTCCCAAGTCGCAGTCTTCGGAATTTCTTCCCTACTCGCAGTCCACAGTCCCTGGGCATTTTCAGCGTTTGTAATATTTTCTCAACTCGTGCTC
This sequence comes from Lepisma saccharinum, assembly GCA_022664845.1. Classification (NCBI taxonomy): domain Eukaryota; kingdom Metazoa; phylum Arthropoda; class Insecta; order Zygentoma; family Lepismatidae; genus Lepisma; species Lepisma saccharinum. Next base: position 37,543 of record JAGDQP010004433.1, read on the forward strand.
AGAAATTTACGGTGTTGCCATAATGTAATCAAACTATAAATTCACATCTGCCTAGTTTACTCCATATTAAGAACTGAGACGCCGTAGCTCAGTGGTAGTGCTGCGTTCGATCCCAGCGGCCGACCATCCTGACTAAGGTTTTTCCAGTTCTTTTTCTGTCACACCAGGCAAATGCCGGGATGGCACGTTCAATATTGACCCTGGCCGACACCCTCTCGAATCCTTACCCCTCCCCTATCTCAGCCTGATCCTTAGATGCCTAAAGGATATCAATAAACTCAATTTAATTCCATATTAAGAGCATATGTCACCTAAGAACAAGTCCTATTTGGTTAGGGCTAAAGGAAAGTTGGTTATCACAGTTCAGATCCGATTAGTTAAGCTAATAAATTCGAAATTAATTAAAATTAGAATAAAGTATTGGAATAACTATAATAATAATAATAGCCATGGGCCTATACAACACTAGCCTTCTGTTACAAATAAGTACAAATGAAATAAAAGCAGACATTAAAAAAACACACACAAAACATTGGTCCACATTCCATATCACTATTAGAGTCCAACTAGTAATAATAATAATAATAACGAAAGCAGGACGGATGGGATGATATGACTTACACCTAAGAGTATTGAAAAAACGGGATGATTATTTTCAGCACATACCATTCAGCCAATACCCCAAGGCGGCTCCAAAAGGAGCCTTGTCACTTGGCTTCAGTGCGAAGTACACATTGTCCTCATGCATGTGTAATAAAACGTCCATCCACCCTGTTTACTCCATATAAATGTATTACTAAGAATAATGAAAATTCCTGTATTTTTTTGTGTCTGTGCTAAGTGCACATTGTCCTCGTTGTTGTGTTGGAGCTCCCCGATTACTGTAATTTGAGCATATCGCCCAAGTGTCTAAGAACTCTTTCAATATTTTTGTCTTGCTCATATTGTGCCACTGAGGCAGATAATCTTAAATCAAGTTCGACATATTTTGTCTTCTTCCTTTTGCAATCACACAGTCACCGTTGCAAAACTAAACAGAATTAAATCAACCACATGAGAGAGCACAAAAAAAATGTACGTGGACATTTGACAACATTGAAAAGAAGTTGTAGCAAGTTTAGCTTTGAAGCTGCAGTTGTCGATAGCCCTCGGGGCTGAAGAGCTTGTCTCAGTGTGAGGAGCTGTGAGTTGGGACAAAAAATCCAGTCTTTTGGAATGACTGCGAGTTGGGAGACTGCGAATTGGGAGTAATGCATATGAACTATTCCCTGTTAGTTCTTTTGTTTTTAATTTTACATCTTAAGAGGCAGTTAAATTCTAAGTCCATCATCTGAGGAATAACACTTCTCAAGCATCCTTCTGAAATGGGGATGGGGAAGATAATGGCGAAAAACACTGGAAGAAATCTAGGTCAGTATGGCCAAGACTATAACCTACATTTTCCAGTGTCAATCCAATAACCTAGAGCCGTTACCATTAGACCACAGAGCAGAGAACACTATATTAGTATCGTGAACTTCTTTAATACATGTACGTATAACAAAATCAGAGTGAGATTTATTCTTACAGCATACCCTACATAAAGCATATGATCCCATCCTGAATCCAGCTGAGTCTATAAACTCGTTAAGTTGTGTGAATGTTATAATCAGTGCTTGATTTGACAGATTTTCGCTGTGAGGGTAAATTGACATTTTTATATATATAAATGAGACACTCACCGGCAGATCCAAGAGACAATAGGGCTCTAGTGAGGGGAAATCGAACTTCCGAGAAGAAGAAATCCCCCTGCCAATTTAAGCACTGGTTATAACGATTACTTTAAACTTTAACCTTTTTTTTCTGTTACTTGTTTTTGATGTCCTCAATTAAAGCTCGTCTGGTCAATGTACTCAAGGAAGCTTAAAAAATGGAATTGCATCTTGGGTCCAATATTTGGAACCTCATTGAAGTTTCTGCTAAACTTAATAAGCTATAAGCTCACGACGAGTTGAGTATTATTCATTAACGAACTCAAACGCAACCTAAATTGGATTTGATTCGCTAATACGATGGTTATAGGTTAGTTTATGTAGATCACTATACATACGGTGTAGATACTAAAACACCTCCCTACTTATAGAGTTTTTTTTTTCTATATAGAAGGTTAAGTTACATCTATTATAATTAAGCAATATAGCATAAAATATGAAACACACATGGAATTCAACGGTGATTGAACAATGATAAAAGCATATATTCATGGCCTATATACTTGTATTGTCGCGTGCACAGAACCAAACATCTCACAAATCAATAAATCACTGATATACATAAACTACAGTCATATATGCTTACGATAAACAAATTTAGACTTTTACCACAACGTTCGTCATGGACATTTAAACCTATAAAGTAGCAAAAAAGAAGAACAATAGTTACATGCTTCCAATCAATTACTAGGCTTTATTGACTATAAATTACGTACTACTTTATCCTTAAAATAAAGGTACGTTTTTCTAAAAGTGTCCGTAGCGGCGGACGTAGCTTGCTCTCGGTCTATTGTAAAATGTTATTTTTCCTAAACGCAATGATCGCAGTAGGCTCTAGTGTTGGGTGCCTGATCGGCCGCTTCCAGTGGAGACCCTCAGTAACGATCAAAGTGTCTTCTTCATCACGTGGGCCGAGAAATTCAGTTTCATGAGAAAAGAATAAGTTTTAAAATGTTATCAAATTCGGTGGGTTTGATTTTAAAAAATCGCAAAGCTTTTTCTGTCACCTTGCAAGGGAGCCTATATAAGATTATTGAAACAACTCCATCTATCCTCAACTTAAAAGCTTGATGCAGTCTATGCGCTATAATCTTCATCGCCTTCATCTAATAACTCGTATAGAAGGAATTTCATTTCTTCATTCATCTTCACATCGATTGTGCTCATAAACCATCTAACAACAATCCTGACGTATTGACGAAAGGATTCACTAGCAACTCTGGTAGGAAAGCACTCCACCACACGACTCCCGTGTCTTAGACAAAGCGTTTAAGAATCAGTGTCCATCGCTCAGCAATAGACGCTTTGAGAAGAAAAACGTACTTTAAAATCTTTTTTGCTCCTAAGTTTGGAATAGAACTTCCTAATTTTTTCGATTTAGAATAGATTTTCTTATTGATTTTGGGTTTGACTGCTTGCTCACAATAACATTGAGTTCCGCGGCTTCAATCACTCGGTTAATTCTTAAACGTTTTCATTCTGAAATGTCTTGTTCCGTTACTGGGGAAACCCTTAGGTAATCTTCACTAAATTCTCTATTTCGATGTAATTCAAATCTACATCACTATTACTTGAACATCATTTGGGTTGTTTCTTATTTTTACAGAAACATCTTTAACTTTATCTGGTGTGTTGATTGTTTTTCACAACTATTCCATTCCATTAATTCAAGGAATGAGATATATCCGCACACGCTGCCGAATTCTCTGGGGCATCTTCATCTCTCCCTTATCGTTCTTCAGATTGAAAAAAATTCAATCTGCAAGAACTAGTATTTCTCACCCAAAGGTTTTGGCAAGGTATTAGTAGTCAATACAAAGGCTAAACAGCTGGAGCTAGAAAAGAGAAATTTGGTATGACGGTACATCATCACTAGTAGGCTACGAAAATGTTACAAAATGCTTCCAAAGACGCCATCTTGGATCCAAAATGGCGAACCCTAAAAATTTATTCTCCACGTCGTTTCAGCTAGAGATACAACATTTGGCATAAAAGTGTATTAAGAGGAGTAGATTAAGAAATTATTATAAAATTTTGAAAAACTCACCATCTTGAATTCAAAATGGCCGCCAAACCCATTGTTGTATAGAATGCACAGCCTAAACGGCTGGAGATAGAAAAACGAAATTTGGTTTTACGGTTCATCATCACTAGTAGGTTACGAAAATAGTACAGAATGTCTCCAAAGACCTCATCTTGGATTCAAAATGGTGGACCTCAAAAATGTATTACATAGTTTCAGCCTACTACGTGTTATCCCATTCACATTCAATCAAAAAGAACGCCTTTTTCCCGGTGACGGGCTTTAACTGGTTGTCGGTCCTTTGTGTCATCAGTAGGTACTGCTAACACTGCCATAGAGTAACTGAGGATACCACTATAGAGTTCCTTTACGATAATCTCTAATGCAATAACATGCTTCCGTTCCCTTTCATCGCCTCCGAAACATTTACCGCTTTACCTTTGGCAAGTCTTGAACTTTTTGCAATCAACCCGATACTCCATAAAAAATTTCTGACTTGCTTTGTTCCACGCTGCTACCTTACATCACTTTAAACTGCCCATTGTCCACTCCCGTTGTAACCAAATAGTTCAGCAGTGGGGTAGTAGTGCTCTTAACCTGGAATCAATCAACTGTGATAGCTTCACATTTTGTCTGTGTTGCAAAGACACCATGCTGTTGTTGTATGAACAATACTCCACTCTGCTTGTCACCAGTTTTCTCGATTAACACTGCATGATGCCAACCATAAAACAGCATAATGTTAACTGAATATCTATGAAGTAAATGTTTCCCTTTCGTAGTGCAGCTGTAAATTAGTGGTACCTATAATCTGTATGAAAGCCCCAGTAATTGTTTTAAGTGTAAACGGTTATCGACGCATATGAGTTTTTAGCCTTAGTTGCTGCACTGTTGATATAATATCGGGGGAGACGAACCTGAATCCGTAAGCACCATAATTTGTTAGTTCCTTACGCTTAACTATTACCATGTTTTCTGTTACTACCCCATAATATTAAGCTGACGTACCTCCTGAGCAACTAACAGATCAACCGAGAGTTAATGGACACCAGCTACCTGCGAATTATTATCTGTAGTTGTATACTGTTGGTAACTTACCTTCTACGCTCTGTCGACTGCATGCAAAATAACTGTTGAATACTGGACAAGATACTGCCGATGTGAAGTGTTACTATTCTGAAATAATCTTGTCTTTTTATAGGATCTTCCCAAGAATATCTGATTACCACAGTACCGGTTTCAATTAAGTCTATGTGTTTGTTGGCTTTAATCCGTCTGTGAAGTTATCATTTGGGTCTTTCTCTCTATCAGTTCTATTGTTAGCAATTTCTACGGTCTTTCATAAACTCAAACTGTTCTTTGGCCAATAATCGCCTTTGTATACCATCATCGTCGTACCCCAAAACAAATTAGTTTCTTATGATGATGTGTGCATAAGATCTGCATCTACATTGCGTGGCGTATATTTTTAAGATCGAAGATGAATTCCTGCACAGATTTGAAGATATATCCGTTTAAGTGAATATGATTGCATTAGTTGCTTTAACATACTGTTCCACCAATTTCACTCCGATCTCATTAAATGACTTCACGCCCAAAGATCGGGAAGCTTTTCATATGTTCTGTTATCAATTACTGGCAGTATTATGTTAGATTTCTTTACATGGATGATTTTCTTCTTTTAACAAAATTCATCAAAACGGTCCGAACATGTATCATCATCTGTCTCTAATACGAACCTCCTTTACCTGTAATCTTCGTTAATACAAACTGTGCCAATTGTTAAGCTTAAGTCCACATTGAGATAAGTAGTATTACTCAATGAACTCCAACACAAACACTTCTTTGAGCTTTCTTTGAAATAGAAAGTTAGTCTACACCTATAAAAAAATCAAACACGCATGCAATTGAATGGTGATTCAACAATTATATTAGATCTGTACCATACGCCTGTATTATAGCAAAAACAGTACCAAACACAAATCACTCTGCGAATTAGTAGATAATTTTAGACATACTGAAACCACAGTCGTATCTGTTTAAAATACACAAATTTATACTTTGTTCATAATGTCAACTATGGACATTTAGACCCTTGTATTAGAACAAATGAATAACAATATTAACAAACCTATAATCAGTTACTAGGGTTGACATACCATTTAATTCATAGATTGAAGACTTCCCTATGCTCCTAGCAATTTTTCTATACTTACGTCAAGCAACACCCACTATTCCGATAGGTAAATTAATCATGTTTGTTTAACATGATTCACCTAAAACGTTACCCTTTCGTTCGTTCTTATCGTGTCGAGGTTGTATTTAGTTCGCTCGCTCTTGAAAATAGGTTGCTATTGGTTCTAAAATTGTTTACAACAAATATAATCTTAGTATCTATAAAGGAAGCATCAGACATGTAAACATTCAATACTAAATTTGAGAGCTACATTGAACGGATAGAACAAAACGCCTAGTTTATTCACACAACAGTTCCATGCTATAACTTATACTAATGTTTAGAAAAGACTATTGTTAAGTGCGAGTAGAGGGTAGCAATAATTGCTGGTACAGCAAAATTTCTAGCGCAGAACAAGACAATAGCTCTGAAGTTTCTAGGTAGGTGTAATTAAAACTTTAATCGCGTTTGCGAATTAAGGTAAACTTTTATCAAAATCAAGACAAGTTATCTGCAAACAGCTTGCGCCATCTGTTAACAACAGAGTACAAAGACAGATTAAATAGTTCTATAATGTTATGATTAACTACTAAGTACTAACTTAATACGAGTAATTAACTATTAGATGGCTGATGTTAGACAAAATGCTTATTCTTTAATTACATTTGAGATATTAAGGAAGGAAGGAAAAATGTGGCGTGTGAATGAATGAAGTTCCGGGCGTGAGCCCATGCCTTCTATTTGGGTTGAAATGGCGGGAATGAAATTACGTATTTTTTTTAATAGAGTGCAACTGTCGCAACTCTAAAAAGAATCAATGGTCAGCGAGGCAAGATGTTAAATAATCGGCAGTCAGGCTAGTTGTTGGGCTTCAAGAAAATTTTTGTATATGAGTTGGGTTATGTAGGATGTGGCATTTTGTGGGTTAATCTTGGAGGTTGAACAGTGCCTAAGTTTTGTAGGATAGCATGTGGCGAATGTGACATTCTGAACCAGAAGGATCGGCAATGTGAGGCGATTACATCTTTTAGAAGAGGGATATCCAGATCTTCATGTAACTGAACTATTGACGTGTCACGTGGATGTCCTGTGATCATTCGTGCGGCTCTGTTTTGTACTCTCTGAAGTTGTATTTGAGTTGATTTTGCAGAATGCTGCCATGCTGGTGCTGCATAAGTTAGTTTCGGTCGAATCATCATGTTATAGACATGTAGTCTAGATTTCATGGAAAGTCCATTCTTATTACTGAGTATGGGATATAGTGAACACGTGCGTCTTGTGGATTTGCTGGCTGTGTTTTGAATGTGTTGACGAAAGGTGAGTCGACGATCAAGTTCGACTCCTAGGTAGGTTGCACTTGAACTGTATGGGAGTTGAGTAGCAAACAGAGTAAGTTGATGCTGCGGGTTACCACGTCGTTTCGTGAAATGTACCACAGTAGTTTTGTCCGGATTGGTTTTTAGGCGCCATTTAGTAGACCAAGTCTCCATTAAATTTAGGTGCTCTTGAGCTTAGCCTAAAGCAAAATCTATGTGATGTGAGGATGCGAAAATAGCTATGTCATCGGAAAAAGTAGCTATTTTAGTGTGTGGATGCATGGGTACATCTGCAGTATATAAATTGTAAAGAATGGGCGCCAGAACAGATCCTTGTGGTACTCCTGATTCAATTGAGTATTCTTGAGATTGGCTACCATGATAGGAGACGAAGAAAGATTGGCGATGTAGATATGATTTAATTATCCGAATATATTGGTGCTGAAATCCCTGTATGTGTAGTTTATATAAGAGACCTTGGTGCCACACCTTGTCGAATGCCTTGGAGGTATCCAGAAAAATGCCGAAGGTGTGACTACGTCTGTTAAATTGAAGTATAATCTCTTGCACAGTGCGGACAAGTTGAGCAACAGTGTCAAACTGAGGTCTGAACCCAAACTGATGTGATGGAAAAAGGTTGTGATCCTGAACAAAGTTATATAAACGAGTTTTGAGAAGGTGTTCAAATAGTTTGCTGATAACAGACAGAAGACTGATGGGGCGGTGATTTTGTGGATATAAAGGGTCTTTACCCACTTTGGGGAACATAATGACCTTAGCTATTTTCCATTGTGGTGGAAAATGGCTCTGCTGGAGCATGGCATTAAAGATACGAGTCAATAGGACTAGCATCTTTCTTGGAATGCGTTCTAGCGCCATTGCAGAGATTTTATCTGGACAGCAGCACTTCGTCCACGCATGTTCAGAATTGTACATTGAACCTCTCGAGGAGTAATTAGAGATGCAGGATCGAATGGTAGATTTAATTGTAAATTATTTAAATGTTGATGAACCAGATGAATGGTGTCTTCGTCGTATGGTTCAGGATTTAAGCTAAATTGAATTTGTAGTTGGTCGGCAAAAACTTCAGCTTTATCTAAATTATTGTATATTAGGCCTCTAGTTCCATGAAGCGGTCTGTTTGATTTAATTCCATCCAATTGTGTCAGAAATTTGGTGAGTGCCCAGAACTCGTGATTTGGCTGAGTCAGTGTCTGTAATTTATTGGACCAGTAATGGTAGACTTGTCGCTGGAGTCTTTTGCGTATCCGTTTTTTGAGGTTATTCCAAATAGTTTTAAATTGGGGGTGTCTGGTCTGTTGCCATTTTCTTCGAGCCCAGCGTTTCATGAGGATGAGTATGTAAGTACGCAGATCTTCCGGTGTAGGTCCCAGTCGGTCGGATACTTTCCTGGTAGCTCTGGTTGTTAGAAATAAAGCAGATTTGAAGTTTGCTGTAATGAGATCTACTGCGTTATTAATGTCATCAGGAGAGTTTAAGGGCATATTGCAATCAGTGGTTCGTGCTAGCATTGCTGTATAATTGTAACAATCCGTTGTGTAGATGAGTGGCAATTGATGGGAGTCCAGAGATTGTAGATGATGAATACGTAAGCAGACAGGTATATGATCAGATTCCAGTGCAATTATTGCATACGGTCCGTCAGTTATTTGTATTCCCTTAACAAGGGCTATGCCCAGAATGTCTGGTCGACCACCATTTCTAGGAAAAAATGTAGGTTCAGTGGTAGAAACTGGATATACATCTAATGTTGGTAAGGCCTCATAAAGAATTGTACCAGACGTATTCCGGATTCGTGAGTTCCAATGTTGGTGCTTACAGTTGATGTCACCTGCGAGAATTACATGTTGACCAAGTGCACTGAGTTTTCTAATGTCATCTGGGATTAGTGGAATATCAGGAGGTTTATATACAGCAATAAGTATTATTTGAAGGTTTTGTGAATAAAGACGAATTCCAGTAGCTTCGAGTGAATGAAGAGGTGGAAGATTAATTTGCTGTGCTGGAAGATGATTTTTAAAAATAACTGCTGTACCACCTTTCCTACCCGGTCGATCGGTTCGAATGATTTGGTAATTGGAGATTTTAAAAATATGATGATTTTTTAAATGACTTTCGTTTAGCAGTAGTATATCAATGTGTTGTTCCTTTAGAAAGTATTTAAGTTCTTGTTTTTGTTCGAAGACACCATCGGCATTCCAAAAAGAGACTTTTATATTTCTTGTTATTTTGGATTTATTCCGATCCATCATCGAGAGCACTGAAGATATTTCGAAAATGATTGCTAATTTTGTATATTGGTCTTCAGCACTTTGAATGCGCGCTAAACCTTGATGAATTCTGGTGAATATATGCATTATGTTAAGTCCTTGAAAGACTTCCTTTATGACCTGAAATACTTCCCGAATAGAGGCTCCCTTTCCAGAATTTGTATTTGTGTTTGATTGAGATTTGTTAGTGGTATTTGACTGTTGATCTTCACGGTTAGGTTTGGTCTTAGAGGTGTTAATATTTTGAGTCTTACTGTCTGAGATGGTTTTGGCATATGAGGAATGTTGTTTGGCATTGGTATTTGTTGGTGCAGATTTTTCTTGATCCTTTGTATTTGAATTAGTAGAGGTTTTCAAGGACTTAGCTTGCTCATTGTTCTTATTGGCGCGACGTAGTTCAAGAGCATGTTTGAGTACTCTACAACCTCGATAGTTGGCCGGGTGATTCCCATTGCAATTTGCACAGTGTGCTGGAGTGTCTCTAGTTTTCAAACATTCACTGGTCAGATGAGTTGCACCGCATTTGACACATTTAGGGTCGCAAAAGCACGTTTTCATTGAATGACCAACCTTTTGACATCTAAAACACTGTAAGAGTTCCGGTGGTCGATATGTCTCAACTGCCACGCGGTAGCTTAACAGGTATTCCATTTTGAATATGGTGTGATTATCATTTCTCCTTTGTAGAGTAACTAAGAAGAGTGGATGTGGGATTTTCTCTCTGGTTTCTTTGTCGCGACCATACATTTGTGCAACTTCTATGGCTGGGAAGTTTTGATCTTTTAAATCTTGTAAAATGTCATTGGTAGGCGTGTCGATTGGAAGTTTTCTTAATACCACTTTGAACGGTTTATCTTTTTTGGGAATCTCAGTAGCAAATTGATAGTTTTGCTGTGTACAATAGGTTCTCAGTTTTTCATAATCGGCTAGTGAGTTGGTTTGAAAACGAACATGTTGTTGGGTATGGGAGATCCGTGGTGATGTGTGACAAACCGCAGCAAGAGTACTAGAAAATTGAAATTTATTTTTAACTCCATATACGTAAATTGGTGGTGGTTTTGAGCTCTTAGTGCGCTGTGTGTTTTGAGATTGTTGATCTTCATCATCATCTTCATTTGGACTCAATGACTCAAAACGATTCAATGTTGCAATAGATGAGTTGGTGCTTTTTGGTTGACGCATTTTGGCTGATTTTTTGGGAGGTATCCAGTCATCTGAATCGATGTCGGCATCATGTTCCGGGCCTCCTTCAGACATTGTTTCTTGATCATCATCGGATTTCATTTCAACGGGTTCATCTGGTAGAGGCATGTTAGTAACCTGTTTGTGAGAATTTTGATGCATATTGACATGTTGCATAGGAGCCTGACCGGCGGCCAGCTCAGGAAACTGTTTTATTGAAGCAATATTTGGTACCTCATTCTTGTTCACCTTAGATAAATCTTGTAAAGACATAGAACGACGAGGATCTTGCATATGAGAGTGACTATTAGGCACTGTGAAATGGGTGTTGGTAGAGGAAGGAATGGGATTACTCATTTGATGCTTTTTACTGAATTCTGTCAGCCCTTGACTAATACCTGAGGCATTACGTGAGAATTCTGGTACTTTTCGAGTACGTTTAGTCTTTTGAGAGACCTTAGACTGACTGCCGCCCGGGGGAGCAGACGATTTGGAGGAAGTTGGGGTGGGAGGAGTCGACATGTCTCAGCCGTTGCCGAGACCAATGCCGGTCAGAGCCAGGTGGCCCTAAAAGTGGTCGACGCAAAATGGCCCTCAAAACGGCAAAATCAGAGGACTTTGAGTTCGAATTAGCAAGTACTAGTTCGTTTTTCTTTATTTCTTAGGGAACTCTCCTTGTTGTGGCTGTCTGAGACGCTACATTCGCTGTAACAAGTAACACAGGCTCCGCTCTCAACCGTGTCCTATTACTTTCTGAGATATTATAAACTAAACGTGCAACCTTTTCACGAAAAAAAAAACCCTCCCACCCCCAGCAAACGAAACGAAAAAAAAAAACAGTAGGACCACAGCCGTCTTACTGCTCTCGCCAGGAAAGTAGATGAAACTACCAACCAACACCGAAACTCACCAGCTAAGGAAAGAAGACATGGGACCAGTCCCGAAGCTTCACAACAAAAATAAACAAAAGCCAAGAACTAATATTGGATTGGATTGGATTGGAAACTAAACGTCATTAAAATTTGAGGTCTTAGGCCTGCTTAGAGAGTATTCTACTTTCGTTTCGGTAGGCTATTTTCTATCACGCCTAAATTATTCATGCCTGCTTTCACGCTAAGGTAGCAAGTCAGCACATAGAATAAAAATCGTCTTTATTTAAAATATTGATTATTTTTTCCCTTTTACATAAAATGTGTGAGACCTTCAATGAGCAGCATCTATGAGACTGAAGATACAACTTGCGATGTGCCGGTCGGGTAGCCGTGCGGTCTACGGCGGTAGGCCAACGACTCGAAGGTTCCGGATTAGAGTCCCGGCATGGGTGTGGATTTTAATGGCTAAGGGACGAATCGTGACGGAACGAAGTCCAAAATTACTACACTGGCCCCTATAAAAATATGGTTTATACAACTTGCGGCTCAACCTTGTATCTGACCTTGTGGCACATGTTCCCTTTCAAAGTGAAATTGAAGCACACGTGAAAAGCAAATGGTTTTCTGAGAAAGTACTTGTTTTGCTCTGTGATTTCTCTCTTTTGCCCTTCAATTCCGTGTACCGCAAGTTCAACCGAATAACATTAATTTGTTTATTTTGGAACTAAAGAAACCCCTAGTACACAATCATCAATTGGGATGCCAACAAAACTGAGTTGAGTGAGAGGTTAAAATTAAATGCAATGTTTCAGAAATTTAATTGAATATCTCTGACTGGAATCGGTTCAATCGTCCCTTCGTCATGCTCGAATATGTGTCTTTCATTTGAGTTTCGTTGTCATACAAACAGTAAAGATCTGAGGGTAGGGCTTGCCGAATGATGAAAGTCTGTACTCTCTATCATCAAACCAATGTTGGCTAGAATGGATCCAGTCATTCTTCGGCGATGAATGAAAATGTATTTTGTTAAGTTACGGTTACCACGGAAACTAAACAATTTTTCGCCATTGTCAAACTCCAGCTTCTCTAGCACAATCGGGCCCCTAGAGGCCACAGTGAGCAAATTGGTGATTATCGGTCTCAGGGATTCCACCAGGACTTTCAGTTTGGGGGGGGGGGGTGTAAAGTCAAAATTGGAAGGGTGTTTTGCACGGTTTTGGCCGTAAACGTTTTTAAGTTGTGGAGATGTTTTCGGAGATTTGGAGAACACCCCCACATGGAGGTCTGGCATATTCACTGATCAGTCTAGAAACTTTGGAGTAGTATTATCTCAATGAAGTTCAAAGTGAATATACCAGAGCAGTGCTAAACTCAATATTAATAATCAATTTATTTGAATGGGAGAACGTCAGCGTAGGGTTGTTCTTGCTCTGGTTGTCTTAATGTTCTAGCTCAATCTCTAATAGTTAAACTTCATTACAATATTTAACCATTTAATGTTTCCATGGAAACAAGAGCTAACTATTCGACCTGAACCTTAGATGCCTAAAGACCATAAGTAATTTCAACTCAATCCAAGAGCTAATTACACTGTTCTACAAGGGTTTGATTACTGTGATAAAAATGGGTGATCCTATACGAAATTACCGCTCTAAATCCAAATCCGACAATACAAATTGCCGATTAGGGATAGTTTTCTAGTCATTTGATTGTACAGGGTGGTCCTGAATTCACGTTACCGCCTATGAAGCAGTAAATATTTATTTTCAAATATCCATGTTTGTTGTCGTTTTTTCTTTGCCTAAATATCACCAATCACGTTCTGCACACACACATACACACACACAATATATATATATATTCGTTTTACAATGTTCTCCAACGCTCGCAGTTTCGAAACCGAAAGTGCTTGAAAGAGAACCTCAGAGGTTTACATTTTCAAGAACTATTGAACGCAGAGGACGCTGCTGGAAAAATTACACACGAGGATAGAACTCCAGCGACACTCTTCACGTTAAACAGTGCTGAAATACAGACCTCTGAAATTCATGCTCCCACTCTTCTGACACCGTCCAACTCGAACACTACGTGCGTTGGTAAAAAAAAAGAAAGAAAGAAAAAGGCCTTTTTGCTTTCAGTGACAAGAATTGCCCATTTTTCATGCACGATCATCTGAACACCCTGTATATACAATGTAGAATAAAACACTGAATCGCTGAACAAGACTATACTATTCGTAAAAAATTAAATTACACGTGACGTTTCGACCTTCTAGCAAAGATCCTCATCAGACATACACTCATCCTCGTCAGACAGACATCAGAGTGTATGTCTGATGAGGATCTTTGCTAGAAGGTCGAAACGTTACGTGTAATTTAATTTTTTACGAATAGTATAGTCTTGTTCAGCAGTTCAGTGTTTTATTCTGATCTTAATTGCAAGACGTGGAACTATGTTTTGTTGTCTATACAATGTAGTAGTTCATAAAATACTGTGTTTTTAGTACATAGTAATTTGAACATAAGCTTTCTTTTCCTGACTCATGCATGTAGTCGTGTAATGTTGGTATTCCTGTTCCGATAGTGTTTTGTTTTAGTATCCAGACCTTGGTATTACTGTTAGGATAGTGTTTTGTTTGACTGCTTGAATTAGCGTCGCTGGTGAGTGTGCAAACGTTTTGTTTACGCTGATTTTAGTGTGTTTTTCGAATACACAAAGGAACTGAGACAGTAAAAGTATTCTTGTAATATTCTAGAAAATGCCTCGCCGTCGCAGCCGTCGGTATAGTCCAGACAACTTCTGTTACATTTGTGGTGAGTTCACCTTTGCACGAAATAGGAAGAAAATCTCGCCTATCATAAAGAAAGCTTACAAACATTACTTTGGAGTAACAGTTGGAGACCAGGATAAAGAGTGGGCCCCGCATGTGTGTTGTGCAAATTGTTACTGTAAATTAATTAAGTGGTGGAAATGTAAAAGTAATGCTGTGTTATTTGCTGTACCCATGGTACGGAGGGATCCAAGAGACCATTTAACAGATTGTTATTTTTGTTTAATGAAATTTCAAGATTTCACAAATAAGAAATCGAAGAGACACATTGTTTATCCGGATTTACTTTCTGCAAGAAGACCAGTGCCACACTGTGATAGTTTGCCTGTACCTTCAAGACCAACAGACAAGGGCGTGATAAGTGCAAGTGAAGAAAGCAGCTCTGAAGAAATTAATACATCGCAAGAAACAAATGATCCTCTATATCAGGGAACGAGTGATTCAGCTCCTCTGTTGTTACGACAGCCAGATTTAAATGATATAGTTCGTGATCCCGGTCTATGTAAACACCATGCGGAACTGCTAGGTTCGAGAGTGCAGGAATATAATCTTTTGCACCCTAGTACAAATATCAGTGTATTTCGACTAATGAAAGCTTTGGACATCAGATACAAGCCAGAGGAGTGGAGACTTTTTATAGATGGGTCAAAAGTTAGTATCAAGGGTGTTTTGCTCCACAATGGTAATAAACTGCCCTCTATTCCAATTGCGTATGCCAGTTGAGCTAAGGAAAGTTATGAGATTCTAGAACAGATTCTGATATTAATTAAATACAGTGAGAATAAGTGGAAAGTGCGTGGTTATTTCAAAGTAATTGCGTTGTTATTGGGAATGCAACAAGGCTACACAAAATATGCATGTTTCCTTTGCGAATTGGATAGTCGAGCTAAGAACTCTCACTACCTAAAAAAGAAATTGCCCTAACGAAATTAGGAAGTTGGTGAAAAAAAACGTGCATAGTGAAAGTCTCGTCGCTCGTGAAGATATCATTCTTCCACGGCTTCACATAAAACTGGGCCTCGTCAAGCAGTTTGTAAAGGCTATGCATCCAACTGGCCCTACGTTTGCATATCTTGCTGAAAAAATTCCTTGTCTTTCAGCTGCAAAAATAAAGAAAGGTGTATTTGTGGGCCCTCAGAATCAAGCACTAAAAAAAGATCACCGTTTCGAAGAATGTCTGACAGAAAAAGAGAAACGAGCATGGATATGTTTTCGCAAAGTAGTGGACAATTTGCTTGGAAGAAACAGAGCTTCCAACTACAAGGAACTAATGACTGAAATGATTGAAGCCTATAAAGAGTTAGGATGCAACGTGTCTTTGAAAGTTCATTTCATGGATTCTCATTTGGACTTCTTTCCGGAGAGTTGTAGTGATGTATCGGACGAACACGGAGAAAGGTTTCATAAAGACATTTCCACTATGGAGAAACGATATGAAGGGAAGTGAATGCCTACGATGTTAGCGGACTATTGTTGGACAATTACTAGGGACAAGAAAGACGCGAAGTACAAAAGAAAAAAATAGTCAATAGACCTGTACTTTTGTGCCAACCAATTAATACATATATATTTTTTAGTATTCACTGTAGAGGTAATATATGCATTTAAACCTAATGCATACCTGAATATTGCCTTTATTATGTCTAATATTGTAAAATATGAGGCTTTTTAATAGGTTACAGTTAGTACGAACATGTATAGTTAATCTGCTTGTGAAGTTCTGCCAATCTGTTTAAAATTGTATGTAACACAATAGAAACTTATGACATATTTTAAGAAAACTTGTAGTAGTGATTACTTTTAAATTATCCCTGATAGAGAAAAACCAACAACAGATTTGAATTCTGCGCTAAAATTCAAGTTAAGATCACAACTGTTTGTTCCAGAAATAGAAAAAAAGTTTATTTTTGTAGAACAGTGTTATTAAACATGCTTAAGCATTAGACTGTAATAATTAACCGGATTCCAGTTAAATATTACATAATATTGTACGGAAGTACCCTGAAGTCTTTAACCTTATCAGAATATTAGAACTTTTGCCATTTCCATGTTACCTACACTGAATTAACTGTCTGAAGCATTGCAATTAACATCAATCACTCGTTCGTTTAATTCTATAGACATTGCAAAATTCGTTTTTTGTATATAGTGAACTACTTTTCCTTAGGTTGTAGGACGTAAGACAGTATAGATGTAGTCAAATAAAGGCCACACCAATGATTGAAGTAGACGGATGTTTACAATTTGTCCGCAAGTCGTCGCTAAATCAATATAAAATTATAATCGCTGAACATACTTTTGTAAGTAGTGTGATCAGATTTTTAGACCATTATAGAATTTCACTGAAAATGAGACGAAAATATTTTTGTTGTTCTTTTTTTCTTATTAAATCTGTACTACGAAATCTGTAGTACATTTTCACAGCTCGCGCTGTCTCATTTCTTTCCTTTCAAAGTTTCTCCTTTCAATTGTATGAAGTAGATAATGAGAAATCTATTTTCGAAATACTTGTGAGGGTAACATTATCTAGCATAACAGTATAAATCATGTCGAAAAAAATTAACATCTCTGCACTCAAACCTGAAGATAGTTATTACGCGGTAAAGACAATGAAAGTGAAATTATAAAAATGTGCAAAATTATTTAGGGATTACACGAAAACTTACAATCAAATGACAAATATTAGGAAAGGAATTTACGATCAAAAGCTTTTGAGAAATCAGAAAATAATGTCTTGGAATTCTTCTTTTAAGAAACTCGCAATATACCT
The DNA here is from genome assembly GCA_022664845.1 of Lepisma saccharinum. Taxonomy (NCBI): domain Eukaryota; kingdom Metazoa; phylum Arthropoda; class Insecta; order Zygentoma; family Lepismatidae; genus Lepisma; species Lepisma saccharinum. The sequence goes on from JAGDQP010004433.1 coordinate 54,754, forward strand.
CAATAGTCAACTTAAGTACTGAGCTTGGTTCAGAGTAGAGTCATGCATTGGGGCCTGAAATAATTATAGATACGATAGAGTAGTTCATTAAGTCTGATAACGTCGGCTAGGTTTGTATTTAAAGGTCAGTCGGATCGACTGAAGCACTGAAACAATTCAGTACCATTATTTTACTTAACTTGTTGGAGACAGCTTGGCCTAGATGTGTCCACAAACAATGAAAAATGGTGAATAGACTGAATAAACTACAAGGTCTTTCCTTAACATTTCTTTTTTGCATTACTATAATTATTATCAAGATTCATTTAGACAGCAACATACAACTATAATGTTGATTCTATATTCCTATGCAATACCCTATATCGTCACTGCATCAACCTCTTCCATATTAATTTCTCAAAATAATAAGAATCACCATCCTTATATCTGTTGCCAAGCAGCGAAAACTAAAAAATACTAATAAAATAAAAGAGTGCTTTCCTTCATTTTCGTTTTCCTCTTCTATCGTTGAAAAGGACACACTTATTCATCGTTTCAGGGGCCCGATTTTAAAACCACATCATGCGGCTCGATCCGAGACCGATAAGAAATCGTGCTGTCCCGTCCTGATAGAGACAAGAAGGTGGGTGCCTAATCTTAACACCCACTGTACCTGAAAAGCCTGGTCCGAGGCTTTTGGTCGATCTGGAATCGAGCCGAACTGTGTAGATGTGAAATCAGGTCTCGATGGGATCGGGCTATAGTTCACAAAGTAATTTATTCGGTCTTTTTAATCTGATAACTATTTTTGCTTTATATGCATTCACGCTGTAAAACCAAAGAGACAGAGAAGGCTTTAAATTGGGATCCAACAACACTCACGTACACAGTCGTTCTGGAATCTGGTGATGCTTTAACCTTTTTTATGGTATTTGTACACTATTTGCGTTTAGTTTGTAATGTAGGCTGGCATCTCAATGATTGCAAGTAAGACGAAACTAATTTCAGATTTCACACCGTAAAAAAACGTCGATTTTATGGAAAAATCACAGGAATCTCTGGAACCGGTGATAACACTGTAAAGTCAATGCTTTTACGGTGCAACAATTGTTATTGTAACGGTAGAAATCACCGATGATTTTATGGCCATATCACTGCAGTGATTTAATCGGAAAATTGACTTTTTTTTACAGTACAGCTCAGTAAGATTGATATACAGAGCTGTTTTCAATATGATGACAGTATAATCTTCCTCTATGGTATATCTATTTTCAACTTTCACATTTATTTTGAACTCTAATATTGGACATGACTCTACTGTTTTCACCAGAGATTCCGCTAGAATTTCTAGTTTGGGGGGGGGTTGTAAAGTCAAAATTGAACTGTTTTAGTAAAGTTTCAAATATAATTTGAATTTATTTGTGGCTTTTAGGTATCTATGGCTCAGACCGAGATAGAGTAGCGAAAAGATTCAGGAAGGAGTCTGCCAAGATTCCATCCTGGCATTTGTCTCGTGTGACTGAGGAATAACCCTAGAAAAAACTCAGTTAGCATGGTCAAACCCTGAACATTACGAATGCGAAAACAACCCTCTACTACTAACTGAGCTACGGCCGGTCGGTTGTTTAAATAGAGGTTGCGGGGTTTATATAGATTATTATCCGTTTTTTTAAAGTTTGTGGAGTTTTTTTTTTTTTTCGAGAATTTAAGAAGGGGTGACGTCCACGATTAGGACGGTCTGGCAAAATCCCTGAGCTTCACTTTCACTTCAGGGACTGGCTCCAATGCGTAAATTTACACTGAAATATTTCTTCACGGTTGTATTATACTTCAACAGGTGGGAGCCCTAAATTTACATTTTCTTGGTTTTTCAGGTAATTATTGACAAGACTTTTAGCGCCTAAACATCCGAGATCTATTACTAATTATTAGAATTTATATCTAGTACAGATATATCCTATATCCCTCTCAACCACTGCTTAAAATGAACAAGACCATTCGCTTCTCTCTTTTACATATTACATCAATTTGTTGTAAAAATTTGACATATTGTTATACCAAATGCTACGATAATTTTTTTTATATATTCTTTATGTGTAGACGTTGAATAAAAGAAGTTAGCGAGAAACTAGCATTAAAAACTGAAAAAAATAAAATGAAAATGGTAGATAAAAAAAAAATAATAGCCGAATGGCATTCAAACGGGTCCTCGGTTCAATGAACTGCAATATGAGGCTATTGTGACAACGCATAATAGACAATGACAAGTTCATAATGAATGGGCCAGGAGTAGGAAACACGGACAAATGGTCCAGAACCCCATTTAATTGTTTGATTGATGCGTGTTAAAGGGATGATATGAGCGAGGGAGAGAAAGCGGGAAGTTGCATTTCCTGGAACTTAGTCATAAATCATGATTTTACAGAAAGTTTGAATTTCGCAGACAACGTACAGTACAATCCAGAACGTCAACAACTTACAGGAATGGTCTCAGTTGAAGAATGTTAAGCGCCTGTCACTAAGGTTGAATACGAGGCATGAAGAGGAAGTAAGGCGGAGCGGTTCTTTTATATATGTATTTATTGTGGATACGAATAATAAGCTGTAAAATATGGTTGCTCAATTTGAATTTATTTCATGGTCTTTAGGTATCTCAGACTCAAGCCAGGATAGAGTAGGGGAGAGGGTGCTGAAAGTAGTCAGCCAGGGCCTTGTTAATGGGTAATATCTCGACATTTGTCTGGTATGACTACGGTGACCATATGTCCCGAATTTTCCGGGACAGTCCCAAATTTTAGGGCTTTGTCCCGGTGTCCCGAAAAAATATATTAAATGTCCCGAACTTAATGGGTTAATCTTCATTAACTGTAAAAGGGTAGGTAACAAACTGAGTGGAAAGATTTGCAACAGAATTGGACACTGTTTAAAAATACTTTACCCTATGGGAGCACTCGACGATATATGTGTATTTAGTTCTTACTTCACTGACAATATCTTCGCAGAGTGGGTTAAACTTGAATTAACTAAAGAACTGAAATGATTACCGGTTCTCAAAGACCTAAATCAGCAAGGAATAACCGTTCCAAATTAGAAAATTTTTTGTGAAATCGTGCAGTCATTTCCTGACCTCCCTTCTGTAGAGAGGCCATTTTCAATAATTTCTGGGGATTAAAAATCGAATGTGTGAAGCCATGTTGATTATTCAAATGAAAAGCTCTTAATCTTGCAGAGAGATATTCATATATCAGAACATTACGGATAATCTAAAGCAAAGATTTCCAACAAAAGATGGCAGCACTATCTCCGTATATGTCTAATGTATTCTTATCGTTGCACGAAATTTCCTTGCTGTTCCTATAAATTCAAGCCTAGAGAGTTCAAACTTTCAGGAAATAAAGTTCATAACCAATTCAAGAGCATGATCGATGACAATTTTTAATTTTCTTTTTTGTTCATTGTTGAAAGAGCTTCATTGTTATATGTATCGATATTCACAACAACAATGAAGCGACTCCAACAATGAAGGAAAACGAAAATAAAAAATCGACATAGGCCTATGGGCCTATATCATGTTCTTGAATTGGTTATGAACTTCTTTTCCTGAAAGTTTGAACTCTCTAGGCTTGAATTTGTAGGAGCAACAATGACATTTCGTGTAACAGTGAAAATGTATTAGACATATACGGAGGTAGTGCTGCCATCTTTTGTTGCAGATCGTTGCTTTAGATTATCCTTGAAAACAACAAAGCGCTCACAGACAGGTAAGATGTCTTCAGAGAAGTATAATTGGTTCAAACTATCAACGTCCACTACTCCAAGATAATAAACTACAAGAATCTTTTATCCAAACCCCGAAAGATTCTTACTTAACAGCTATTTTAATAAACAATCTATTTCACTATATCTTTTAAATGAATATGTTCTTTGTATAAAAATGTTCATAAAAAGATTATAAAAATGTTTCTGGCAGAAACAGTAGAAAAACTTCTGTCTGTTTTATTTAAACCAAAAACAAACAGTAAAAATTACGGATTGTTTTCGCTTTTAACAAATATATGTACCTAAGGTTGATTTATTATTATGTAAAGCTTTTAGGAGAAATAATTTAAAAAAAAATAGTTTTATGCCTATTATTCAGTCATAAAACTTGACTTGTAAAACTCATGAGATATTATTTTCAGTGTTCAAGTTCCTACTGGTTTTGAAGTTCTAATTATTGCTAGTTTTTTTTTAATTAATTTTATTTTGAAAGACCAGGCAAGTTTTAATAACACGCAAGTTTTAAGTTAACTTTATGGCCTGAATAAAGAATTTTCTTCTTAGGTCGATTCTCACACCACCCGCAAATAAGGGTGAGGAGTTCTTTAGATCCCGATAAGACTTGTCCCGACTTTTGACCAAGAAAATATGATGATGACTGATAAAAAAACACTGGAGATAAGACCGAGTCGCGCACCACTCATGCTAACAGGTGAAAAGATAGAACAACGGACAAGTTAGTGTGCTGTTATGAATGACTATAATTGTTAGTGTTGATAGTGGCGGAATAGAAATAGAGATGTCGCACGTATCGACTCTATAAATACTCAATTCTGAAAATAATGGTGCATAAAATATATGGAAGCGCATGTTTATTAATACCAAAGAACCTACTTGTTTATTCTATAAAGAAAAACAGAAGCTTAATTATATACATATTCGCTTTTAAGCAGTTAAAACTCTGTACTTGTAATAACTTGTATAACATATTTTGATAACTTAACCGGGCATGTACCTCTAAACTAAACCCTAGAAATCCGCAAAGATTAAAATATACATACATCCTCTTATATACTGAATTGGTTGCTTTTTGTTAATTATTTTTCCGTTCAGGTTCCAAAAAATTCCTGATGTGATGAGTTTCCTTAAGGGGCATTCCCACGCAGTTGCAATTTCTTGTTTCATATTAAGAGAACACAATCTATGGTCGCTCTTGAGCTCAACAAGCGATTCCCAAGTAGTGTAGAATCCCTTTCGGGGGAATTCCCACTGTAGTTGCAATTCCGTTAGGAGCAAGAACGTCACAGGTGGGTATGATATCCACGAGAGTTCTGGACTATTGACCCATAATAACGGCATTGAAAAGTGTAAGCGCTGAAGAGTATTGTGAAGGCGAATTGTATGGACGTACACCCACTTAATCAACATTATTGTGTGGATAACGATACATTGACAGTCTCCAAGGCGTGACCCTAACAATACCGGTCACAAAGAAGCCTCAGTCAGTATAGGCGGCCGCCGAGATCATTTTGATGGCTAAACCGACGCTCTACCAACTGAGCTACGTCCGCTCGGTACAAAATGAGTTTGTATTTAAGCAGATAAAAGCTCAGTAGCATAGAATAAGGTTTTGCATAGCCTCAAAACGGTGAGGAATAACCGAAAACCAGTATAATGCAAAAATTATGCATAGTATCAGCATGCTTTCTTTTGAGCCAAATATGGCTCAACCATTCAACAATGTATTCCCTTTTTGTGGCCTTACCTGGTGTGGTAGTCAATTTAAATGTAACTAACATCTACCATGGAGAATCTAAACAATGGTATATACTAACGCGAGACAACACTACTATATATTGTTAAAAAAATTAAACGTTCGTGGTAAAAAAAAACTTCAACAATGATTTTTTTTTAGTCAACAAAATCAGATTTGTTGGAAAGTACACGTAGAATTACCAAAAGGTTAACACAAGTATGTTACCGTGCAATTGAAGCGATTAAGTAAACCATTAAAAAGCTAGTGTAAGAGCGAAAACTGGCAAATTACTGACAATATATTCATGCTACTCGCAGCAAGTATTTAGAGTAGAATTTTTACGGTTCGAAACTGGTACATAAAAACCTCAGGTTTGATTCGAGCCAAGGTTCTTCTTCTGTTTACCATACTTTTATTAATCTTGGTCTGTGCAAGTTTTGTTATTCTTCAATTGAGTCGTGTGTGCCTCATGACAATACAGAAATAAATTATTTTTTGTATTTTAAAACACCATCAATTTGATTTTTTTTTTTTTTCATTCTTGCTACAAATCGCTGACGGCTTCATGATGTTATTTACTATTCAAGGCACGTTCACGAACTTCCAAATACACATTTTCGTAGTGTTAAAAAGGAAATTGTAATGTGTCTCTCTCAGACATGCACTCAATTTCGTTGGGTCATGTTGGCAACACAGCTGTATTCTCTAACCAATGTTTCGAGAACAGCCATGAAATTAAGAGATATCTCTGGAGTTATTGAGACCTCAATTTGAAACCAGCATTGCTGTCGGTGCCAAATTAGCACACAGAATTGAAGTCAACCATTCAGAAAAATCTGGAGGGAAAGAAGAGTAAACATAATCCTACCTGGTGTGTAAAATGACAAGCTTAAGGGGAAGAGGAAGTGCAGTCTGTGTCCGTCCAAGAAACAACAGGAAACATACACGATAAAAATGTGTAACATATAATAACAGATCAATTTGTTCAGAGTGCTCAAGGACTTTGAGTGCTGAATGCGTGAACAATTGAGACTATTCTCTCTTCCTTTTGTTAAAACTCCGTCCGGTTTCATGACCTGATATGTCAAATTATATAGACTTTGGCGAAAAAGAAAGTGTAACCTCTCGTCCAATCAAAAGAAAAAATAACGCAGGTCTATGATCAAGCTATTAGTTTAGTGAGTTCAATGTTGTCTCAAATTAGTGGATAAATTAGTCATTTCTGATTCTGTTGTATAAACATGCGTCTAGTTTCGTAGACTGTTATATCTAATATAACAATAGACAGCCCAGCAATCCAGGTGAGGTCAGCATTTGGTCGGGAGACCGGCGGTGGCCCGGAAAATAGCCTGACGACCAAACGCCACTTATAGGTCGCGCCGACCTTCCCTCCAACAATTTCCCGACTACTACTTTGTCGGATTGCAAAGAGCGCAATCTGACCTTACCAAAAAAAGAAGGGAACTGCGAATATAAACTTGAAACACGTGGCAGACCAATTTAGTGCATTAAAGGTATGTGATATATGCTTGCATAAATCAAACATTTCTATGTTCCACTGTCTAAAAAAATATATATATTTCTTAGAAATTTAAACGTCGTTCTGGTCTTTTTCTTAATTTGAACCCTTACTGGGTGGTTAATGCTAAATTTGTGTATGTTTACCTAGTTTTGCTTATTGTATTCATTGCACAAGCGACAACATGGATTAATTCTTCATTACATAAGGAATCTTTATAGTTACAGTGTTGTTTTGATTGTCCGTGTCTCGCAGGCACGCATTTCCACTAAGATAATAAAACTAGCATTTTCTGTTGAGGGTTAAAAAGGGGTCACAAGTTATTAAATATTAAAATGAGTTAAATAAAATTATATATTGTTGCCTCCAACCAAACCAAGATAGAGGAGTTGCCTGGTATAAAATCCAAAAACCTACGTCAACTGGCAAATGCCAAGGGATTTGGTTTTGTGGTTTTGCTGCTTAACCCGTGTGTTCTGCGTAGCACTGGTAGATATTTTGGGGTGTTTGAGCTCTGGGAATAACAAATACGCATTACAAGGTAAGGGCGTTTACTAAGTCCATAGTTACAAAGATCTAACCAAATATGATTGGTAAAAGAACCCAGACGGATGTACTAGAAGCAGACCTAGCTTAATCAAAGCCTCACTTTCCCAAGATGATGGCAGGATGAAGGGCTCCAACCCAAGAAGTCTCTAACTGATTGTTCCGCTTCTCAAATACTGAGGACGACGATCGTGGGAACAACTGGGAACCATCGCATGGCGTGGTGCTGAAGGTGGCTGAAGCTATCTTTAGGCCTAGGTCTGACCCGACACAGGTTCGGGTAGTAGGTCAGAATCCTCGACGGTGAAACCTGGTTTAGACTGGCCTAAAGAGTCTAGCCTGGCGCGGACTATCTTAGAGTGGAGTCTGACATGCCAAAAAACACTCAGCGACGTTTGGAATTCATGGACCTCTTAGGTTCTCTGATTGTCTCGGTGTCTCTGTTGTCTTTTGTCTGTGATCTCTGATCTGACCTGTCTCAGATCTGTGCTCTGTGATGATCCAATGGACTACCGCCTTCCTTTTTATGTAAACCGATGACGCATATGGAATGTGTTCCGCATTTCTATTTTTTTTTTTTTTTTTTGCTGGTTTTCGTGTCAAATATCTTTCACATTCCGTTCTGTCGCGTGAATTCAAGGAATCTTATCTTAGACTAGGTACATTTATGCTATGGTAACCACTATGAAACACCCACCATTTTATCTAAAATGTAAAACTAACTGTATCTCACTCGTAAAATGTTTTTACGGTGACACATCCGTTTCCACAACGGTCAAATCCCGTAAGAAATGTTTACGGTGTAAAAACGATTGATTTTACAGCATTATCATTGGCAGTATTTTTCAGCTATTTATAACTTTTAAGAATTAAATAAGTAAAAATAAAAGCGTGGGGTGTTTCGTAGCAAACACGTGCCATTACTGTTATAAGTAATATTAACATAACTTATAAATGGCTGAAAAAAATACTGTCTGTAATAATGCTGGAATATCAACCTTTTTACGCCGTAAATATTTTTTACGGTGATTTGACCGTTGTGAGAAGGGATGTGTCACCGTAAAAACATTTTACTATTAAAACACAGTTAGTTTTACGGTGATATCATTGCAGCAACTCCCATTTTGACACGGATTTAACCGTAAATTCGACGAGTTTTTTTTACAGGGTTCTTACGTAGTAACTTTAGTAAAGATGAGGCAAAAGTAGAAGCATTACGTTTGAAACACGTCAATATACGATGTTAATATGAAAAATTAAGAAGGAAATAAACCTGCTTTCTAGAAAATAGCAAAAGCAAAAGAGTGATCAGCAATAAATGTTGTCGAATCAAGAATTTCGAAGAGATGAGCTTTCGAAGTTAGGTGTTCCACTTGAAGGTGACTCGAAGATCTCTAAGGTGAATCGAGGATAGTTTGCAGCAAGGAAGCTAAAGAAACAAGGTAGGTGCCATTGGTATATGCGCAGTAGCAAGTGACGTCATTAGCCGACAAGACTCGAGGCGCGCGAGAATTAAAATACGGAGCCCTGGCTTGCCAATGCGTGTTGTGTGATATATCAGAGTGTGGTTTTGTTTTATCCTTTCGTGTATGTTTGTGTTACATTTAGTGTATTTTGTATTTCTGAAATTACATTTACAACATGCCATCAGCGTGTGCTCTTACTCAGGGTTTCCGCCAGGATTTTCAGTTAAGGGGGGGGGATTAAGTCAAAATTGGGAGAGTGTCATTGAAGTTTTTATCTATTTTTTTCTGTCAATTTTCCCACAAAAAAATTAAAGTTGGAGGGTGTTGTTGAGACTTTGGAGGTATACACACCCACACAAATTCGCGATTTGAAAGCTGAATTGCTCGGTTAAGCCTAGTGGCGGATCTAAGGGAGCAAGCGCCCCGGGCGACAAACAGCTAAAAATTAAAAATAAAACTTCCTAAAATGAGGAAGTAAAATTGCCGTTTAAATTGAAATTGACTTAAGCATGTTAAAAATTTCAATACTGGCGCACTAAGACAATTTTATGTTATTCCATACAATCTCCCTTCATCTTCAAAATTCAAAACTATGAAGTCAGATAGGCAGGTCTATTGCCTTACTGGAGTTAGTAATAGCGATGCCACGATATGTTCCAGAGATGATAACAAAAGTACACTACATGATGCGAGACAATATTGTGGTCGTCGGGTCGGCCGGTCGTGTTGTTTGCCTTTAAAAAAACGATGGAAAGGGCGGTAAAAGAGCGGTGGAAAGGACGGCAAAATTTATTTTTTCCCTCATAGGAAAATTTCTAGATCCGGCACTGGTTAACCCAGGAAAAAATTAAAATTAAAAGATTCTGCAGAACCTCATTTGTTATTGTTTATGGACGTTGAATGTTGACGGACGATCGAAACAAGGCACGTAGCGCAAAATGTGAAGATCGGAAGAAACTTGTGTCAGATATCTTAAAACCTCAAAGTTTGGTTACAAATGTAACCGATTCTGCTGCTACAAGCAATGATCCAATTATTGTAAGTGACGATCAATTTGAAGGATTTCTGTCGGAGAATTGTTTATTAAAAACGTAACTTTTCAGATGCAGAGGAAAAATTCTAGCTTTAGAAAACAAAATATCTTATCTCGAAAAAGAATTATCAAAATTTTAAAAGGTTGGTGAAGAATTTAACAAAATGTTTTCAAAAAGCCAACATGAAATGCTTCTTAATGTCGCATGTAAGACCTGGGAAAATGATGATATTACTAAAGCTGTTATAATACGTGCACCATCGAAAAAGTGCTTTGATTATTTCAGAAGAGTTTTCTGTTATCCTCTCCCAAGTCCCTGCACTTTGTACAGACGCCCTAGTGCAATAACACCGGGTTTATTAAATATCAGTTTGGAACTAATGACACACCAGACACAACAAAATCTAATTGCAAATAATTTTGCCAATGTACCTTCTGTGTGTTAAACGCATGGGTACAGTTTGTGTTCGTATGTGTTATCCTCTTGCTCTCTTGACTGCGGCTGACGTCATACGAGCGAGACTCCAGACGATAATATGCGCGTGGCACCTACCTTGTTGCTTTAGCTTCCTTGGTTTGCAGTGTCTTCTATGGGATAAACGTTATGACAGAAGCAGTTCCAAGTGGGCTGTGAACTACTTATGTCCCCCACCGGGTTTCGAACCAGTACTTCTTGATTTCAAGTATTCACCCGCTGGAAATACTTTGAAGAACCGTGCGTATGTACTAGTTTCTTGCAGAAGTTCGTAGCGTTTTCTCGCTGTGGTAAACCTTTTTTTTTTTCATATACATTTTGAGGTGCAGAGAATATACAAATTAATCCGTAATATATTCCCTTGCATTACCTATGACAGTCAGTCAAAGTTGTTGATATTTTCTCTCTTCTACTCGAGTAGAAATCTGCTAGTTTGGAGTTAAAGAAGTCGTCAATCCTATTATGAAGAACATTTTCGTCATAAAAGGAATTTCCTTGAATGTTGCTTGACAGAGAACTGAAAAGGTGGAAATCAGAGGGTGCAAGATCGCGGAGAGAAGCTTCCAACCAAACTCGTCGATAACTGACTTTGTCATGTTAACAGAGTGCGGTCATGCATTATCGTGCTACAGCAATACTTGATGCAGTCTTAGCCCCGGTTCAGACATGCGGTGCGGGAGCCGTGCGGCAGCCGCACTCAAGCTTATGGGCCATTGAAATAAATGGAGTGGTTCACACATACTGCGACTGCGGGACGGTGCCGCAGACCTGCCGCATTGCTCATAGCGGTGCGGCGACAGTGCGGGAGCCGCAAGTGCCTTACGGGCCATTGCACAGCATTGGATGGTTCACACTAGCGGCACGGGAGCCGTGCGGTTTGTCTCTTTTGGAATCTTTTTTTTCTTGATCTATTCTTTCTTTTCTCAACTGTTCAATTATAAAAATGGAGATTCTTCATATTTTTCTCTATTTTAAGTAGAGAAGCTAAATAATAATAATAATAATAAAATAAAGTCTGACCGAATATTAAAATGAATAATTGGAGGTATAAATTGATAACTTATTTTTTATTGAAAAATGATGTTATCCTTACTTACTTACTTGCTCTATGGCTTACTGAACTAGCAAGTTCATCGCCGCAGTAGCAAACGGTCGCCATCGGGCTCTATCCTGGGCAAGATCAAGCCAGTTTTCACTACAGACACTTATTTCTCCAAGATCCCTTCTAATATAGTCCTCCCAAAGTCGTCTCCATATTCCCAACGGTCTCTTTCTCTCCGGATTTCCAATCAAAATGGAATATAGTCTTGGTTTTTCTGCCATCCGAGCTACATGGCCTGCCCATTTTAGTCGTGATTTCATTATTCTTACATCATCAGGTGAGTCGTGCACTCCGTGGAGTTCTTTATTATGCAGTATTCTCCATTCTCCAGTCATCTCATCCCGTTTTGGCCCGTATATTTTTCTCGAGACCTTAGTTTCAAACAACCGTAATTTATGTTCATCTGCTAGGGTCGTACTCCAACTTTCGCAACCGTAAAGTATTACCGGCAGAATGACAGTTATGCATATTTTCAATTTCAACTTCCTTGATATTAATCTCGGAAAAAATGATAAATCGGCCAGTACAGGTTCTTCGAAGGGACATTAAAATTGTCAGCCTTTAAATAATAATCTAGGGGAAATATGAACTTAAACAAAATAATGGTAGCAAACCAGGGTTGGCAAAAACTCCCCCCCCCCAACAAAAAAAGTTTTTTTGTTTAAATGCTTTGCTTTATTTGTTTATATTACATATGGATAGAAATAAGTTTGTTTATCCTTAATGTTCTTATTCAGCAGCGAGGTTATGAAGGACAGGACCTACAGCTACAGCTCAAAGTGGAATCCAAACCAGTACTCGATTTGCACCTGAGAGAGATTGTCCCCCACCTGGACTCGAACCCGGGATCCCTTGTTAACAAGCCGAAAATTATATAAAATTATCGCAGATAGTTTAATATGTCACCATGAAGTTCACACTATTTGTGGCATTTTTGCTTTAATTTATTTATTGGTTTAAACCAATTGATATTTAAAAAAAAACTGGTTTAAACCACCTTGGTTTAAACCAGCCAACCCTGCAGCAAATTCCCTCCCCATATAAACTGTCACTCCCACCTACATGGGAATACCCTCAGAACTTGAAAATTTCCACACTTGCAGGTACAATATTGTCACTATATGGTAGGAATATTCCAATGAAAATAATAATAATATTAATGGAATTGTCTACGAATTTTCTTGCTCGTAAACGCACTGTAAAATACGGTTTCTTAAAATTAATAGAGCAGTTTCTATTTTTGCACTGAGAAATAATTTTCATACAAATGAAATATCAACATTATTTTATTTTAAATAAAAACATATTGGTTTGGAAATAGGACCACTGATCTTATTTTAAAACCAGCATGTTCTCAATTTGAATAAAAAGAGAAACTTGAAATGTCATACCTAAGAAAACTATTTCTACCATTGCACAAACGTGCGCATCCATTGCGATAGTTCTTTAACTGAGATTCGTCCTTGAACGCCACAGAGTGTTCTCAGACAAACCGCAGCATGTGTGAACTGTTTGTGCGGCGGCCGCACGGTCACCGCAAGGCTCCAACACCGCATGTGTGAACTGGGGCTTACCGGTCGTTGTTTTCCAAATTGCAGGCAGAAGGAAGCAATGCCCAACTTACACGACGCAAGCATGTTCCCACCAACGCTTAGCATTGCCTTCCCTTGATGGACACTTACTTTTGGACAGGGAGTTGCTTTTTTTTTGTTGTTGTTGTTATGGCTGCTTTTATTTATGTGGACATAAAGGCACCATTTCTAGTCACCAGTAAGAATCCTGGACAGGAATGATCTAACTCACTGATAGCGAGCAAGCAAAGAATCGCAAATGGCCACCCACTGATTTTTGTTGTTTTCGCTTAAAGAGAGCAGTATCCACACACCCAATTTGTGAACCTTTCCCATGAAATGCAAATCTCACACGATATTTGACTAGTCAAAGTTCATTACATTTGCCATTTCCTTGGTTGACTGACGTGAATCATCGTGAATCAACAAGTTTTGAAAGGTTTCCTGAACATGGGTACTCAGTCAGGTCAAGATAACCCTATTAAAACAATTAAGCAATTTCTTTGCCGTACTTCTCCGAAATGCATTCTTCCCGTACACGGCAGAATAGTTGCTCTTGACAGTTCATCTACTAGGACCCACAAATTACACGAACTTCCTTAAAATCTTTAAAATTCAAGGCGTATTCAGAAGCACAACAGTATCACTCTAAATGACCAACAATAAACGAACTCCTAGTAATCGCAGTACTGCCAGACCACAAACAAACGCTACACATTTTTATGCATCAATCTAGTCTTGAGATATAACCATTTAACGCAGAAAATTTGCTAGTTGAATTGTTGAAGAATACTTGATACAAGGTGAGAGCTATTATTACCTTCGCTCTGAATACCTCCACTTCCCTTAACTTAAACATTTCTTTCCATATATTACTAAGAGCGTATTAATATAACAAATCTTTAATTTTATTGGAATAGAGATACGCGAGGCAGAATCAGTTATACTTTTTTTTAGTTGGAGAAACTCGTAAACTATTTTCCATGGCCAGCAAAACAATATTATACCAAGTTATGTATTTCTACCTAGAATAACGTATTTAATATTCACGAAACTTCCACGGGAATAGTTTGAGAGTTAATTAGATACTAAATTATACATAGATATCATTAAAATAGATATCATTAATCCAAGCAACATTACTTTACAACAATCAAGTTCACAGTCAGTTATTGAAATTTTTAAACATTAAGTGCTTGATCCACCTAGTGTTCTTTCATTGCATTAAATTATACATAGATATCATTAAAATAAAATAACAATAAAACAGAATGATGTGCATATTTAGTGCCAATGACATGTTTAATAGCTAGAAATTAATAACAATCATTGGAATAAAAAATAACATTCTTAGCTATTTATTAACTCAAAATAATAATAAATATAAATGAGCCCACAACTTCATAAAAATACAAGGTATAACAGAATTCTACCGACAAACTTGGAGAAGTGTATCAAAAAGTAAGGTGAATCCCGCCGCGTTTCCGAGCTACAGACTGCCGAAAGCGTTGGGAAATGAACTTTACAACTTCATATTCTCAATACTATTAACTATAGAACTAATGCGTCATGGATCAATAACTTTAAAACCTGCTGTATCTAGAAATGATTATTTCAAAATTGTTCAAATGGGGATAAGAATTACATAGACCTACTTTCAACGAATATTTTGTTTATTTGTTATCAATGAGAGAGAATGTCATTATACGAGTTGATGGTGGTAATTATGTCATCTTTACACATGAAGAAAATCGTATCATTCGTGTTCACTTTGACCTTAGAATGTACATTTTTAGAGAGAGCAGGTTTGAAGTCTCTGGCGATACCATGCCGTCTTATCTCTACCGTTAACGATATTCGAAATATTAAGCTCTAAAGTTCATTTTCCCACGTTTCCGGCAACCTGCTGTTCCGAAACGCGATTGAATTTCTACCTTGGTCAGTAAGGCTTGTTTTTGTACTTTTCTGTATAGAATATTAGCACTTAACATAGTTCACCTTTATTGAACTATTAATTATTGAAACGTAGAGGATTGCTTCACATATTAAAGAATATTCTAGGTGTTGGAATGGATTTGAGAGTTCTTTTATCCAAGAAGAACTAACATTGTTTTCCATTCCATGTTAGAAAGCTGTTAGGTGCCATTTCGATCATGGGGGAAATCCCTTTCAGGAAAGCAGCATAGATCTAATAACCCTAGCATTGATCTTGGGTACATATTGGCATCACAAAGATGACACCCAAAAGGTCATCACACCCAAAAGGTCACCACACCTTCTTTTACGGGAAGGAGAATATGATTTCAGAAATAGCGATTATAAAGTGTTCAAATTGAACAACCATGTCAAACGTTACAGCTATTTGATTTTTTTTTCAATTTTCTCAAAATTGAGCTGTGGCCCTCTGTGCCCATAGTAGTGTATACCTAAATGGTCAAATCCTTGATACCATACACACAACACTAAAAAATGACACCAAATATGTTAAAATTGGACAACCAACTCGAAACTTACAGCAAGATTTTCAATTTCTGTAAAAAGAGGGGCTAAGGCCCTCTACGCCTGAAGTCCCCGTACTGAGCTGATCTTTGATGTTACAAGCATATCATCATTTTTATTTTACAGTTCATGACATCTCATTTGTTCAAATTGGACAACCAAGTCCAAAGTTATGGCCAT
The DNA here is from genome assembly GCA_022664845.1 of Lepisma saccharinum. Taxonomy (NCBI): domain Eukaryota; kingdom Metazoa; phylum Arthropoda; class Insecta; order Zygentoma; family Lepismatidae; genus Lepisma; species Lepisma saccharinum. Next base: position 70,639 of record JAGDQP010004433.1, read on the forward strand.
TTTAACATTTTTGCTTCTGCAATAGGATGGAGTCAGCCCCTCTCCCACCCGTACTTAAAGAGCCCCTCTAGGTCTGATTATTGTCCAGTCGTACTAAATTGTTGTTTGGACCCAAACCTTTGCATCAATTTGAACTGATTGAATTTCACGGCTAATAGAAATGACTCACGAGAATTTGTCCACATTTCAAAGTTACGGAACAACTAAGGTAAACCAAATCACCAGAGACTATCTGGGCGTTGAACCGAGGAATAAGTCATGCGTACATACACTAATAGCGAATCACATCCTCGAACACTTCACCAATGCCAGGAAACTTTATGATACGTGTCTTAAAGGTGACAACTGAACATGGCTAGTGTCCCTAAAAGAAGAATGGAACGATATCACTGTGTCCCCGTACCATTTGCTACAATGACGAAAACTTCAAAGACCTGTTCTACTTTATTCCTCAGTACAAGTAAAAGTTTCCTTACAGTTTCGATGTTGTGGCTTGCTTTTAGCAAATCCCCGAACCATTCGGTTGGTTTCTAATGTTAAGATCAATGCTGCCTGTTTCTGTGGGCATGGGTCCTCTTTATCACAGCAAAATGGACAGAATACTTCGAAGGTATGTACCCACATGACGTAAGCTATCTGTAGTCCATTTTGAGCAGTAGATGCGGCAATGGGCATTCTAGTGGAGTGATCCTATTTTCTTCCATTTCAGTGAACTCACAAAAAGCTCTTGAATTTTCTAGTTTTGGATTTCCAAGGCAGAGCTTCAGTTGGCGGTGTCCCCGCTCCTTGGATAGAATTTGTAAAGTGTGCCTAGAAGTTTGGCACTTCATTCCTCCTCCACATGCTATATACAAGTTTGTTGCAGTGGAAATTACAATGTAAGGAGATTATTTGGGCTGGTGGCTCTCACATCGAGTAAAAGTTAATTATTCTTATCTGGAATGTACCTTCTACGCTATTTTTTAAACACAAATTATTATGTACTGTTTTCTTTTTGTCAATTTAACATTAATTTTTATTTCTTCTTTAGGTAAGTGTGACCACACTGCGCAGGCTCGTACGTAGTGTGCCAGGCGGACATTTAACGTAAGTTGACTGTTTTTTTTTCTTCATATATTTAAATGAGATAATTGTTTCAAGAAAGAGAAATTTAGTGATCAACTTCTGTTTTGGATGCAAGAACTTTTGTATGAATCTATTCTATATTCTTGAGGTTTAGAAGGTATGTTCAAAGACTTACCACGCAAATCAAACATGAAATTTAACCTCAAAACTAAAATATCTTTTTTTTTTTGTAAACTTTATCGAGACTTCAGCTCCTTACACGAGCATAACTTATTCACAGAAAAGTCTTTTTAAGGTAAGAGTTTGTGTCTCGAAGAATCAATTAGAATTAATTTCAATCTAAATTTAATTTTTCTGTTCGCTGACATTTGACATTTATGGCATTTAGGCATCTAAGGCTGAGGCCGGGATAGAATAAGGGAAAGGATGCGACAAGTTGTCGACTAGGGCCTACGTTGAAGGTACCATTACGGTATTTTGCCTGGTGTGACAAAAAAAAACCGGAAAAATTTCTGTCAGGATGGTCAGGCATTAGGATTGAACCCACAACCTACTGAATGCTACGCCAAAGCTCTACCACAGATCCATGACCACTCGGTCTCTACAGAATTGAGTTGGTGTGACTAGTTGATATTTAATGCAAAGTTTAGAAAAAAATAATTTAATATCGTTAACGTGAAGACGGTTACATTTTTAATATTTCAGTGTTGTTAAAGATCTATGGATACTGCCCTGAATTACTTTGTCAAGTTCGGTTCGATTTAGTTTAATAGTACCTTCATCACGCTTGAATGTGTGTTTGTTAATTGGTGCTTGTTATGATGGAAACAGTAAATATTTCAGCCTTCTAATACGGTTTAAGCCTTAAGAAGATTTCCCTACACACACACACAAAAAAAAAGTATTGTCTAAAAACTGTTCAATAATTCTTTCCTTATGCTCGAATATGTATTTAATAATAGAATCGTTACCATGGCAACAGCAAATGCTCTAACATTCTAATGCGCTTAAAACATTAAGAGGACTCCTCTACATCGTAATGCCAAATATAGCTGAAATTAGGTCAATCATCCCTGCGTAATACTGGAATATATTTTTAATGATTTGGTTTCGTTACCACGAAAGCGATAAAAGTTCTAACATTTTTATGTTGCTTTAATCTGAAGAATATTTACTACACTACGTATCGCTGGAATCTGGTCAATCGTTCCTAGATTATGACTGTAATAACTGAGTCTCGCTACTACAGAAAGTGTTAATAGTTAAATATTCCAAGTTGGTTTAATTGAAGTGGTTTATGGTCTTAAAGCGTCTATGGCTCAGGGCGGGATATTTTATGGATTAAATATTGTTATTATGAAACTGGCAGGTCCTTTCTATGTGCTTAGCTTTATCTATTTAAATAATTCAAGCTAGTTTCACTATTTGAACTTTAATTCAATGTCATTGGATCCGCCCTAAGCTTAGAAACTGTAGCGTAACTAGAATTTTGGAGACCCCGCACAATGATCTTTTTAAGACCCTGGTCTTAGGGCCCTTCTAGCAGTATCTCCTACACACCAACTTTGCAAAACAGTGTTACCAGATTTCTAAATCAAACATCCTTTTCAGACTGCGTGAAAATACATGTCCAGATATAAATATTCCTTTCCTGTTTCCAAATTCTGAGAAAGTTTTAAAATCTTACTTTATACTTTATTAAGGCGAATTCTTTTGTCATGGTTGCTGAGATTGTTATTAGCTTATTTTTTTTTATGTATGTATCTGTCTGTAGAGTGTCCTGTACACCTCCCTCGCCCCGCCGCTAGGGTGGATCTCACAGTATTCCAGTTACGCCTTGTGCGTCTTTGGTTCATTATTACATCCAACAAAAACAAATATTTAAAAGAAATTATCTATTTTTAAGAGAATCACAAAGCAATAGCTTGCATCTACAAACATTCTCACAGATGTAGAAAAAGCAATTGGAAACGTTTTAATTCTTGGGTAAGTTTCCTTAAAGAAAAAAGAAATGCACATCCCAGGAAAGTGGGAGTTGCTCCCCATTTGTGCGATCCACGGAAGAGAATGTTTATATTCGTATGTCTGTCCCTGTGTTCGTTTGTGTGTGTGTGTGTGAGAGAGAGAGAGAGATGGAGAGAGAGAGAGAGAGAGAGAGAGAAAGAAAGAGGTCTAGGGGTATTCATTTTCGGTGCAATAGTGCTAAAAAAAATTCTTCTCCTCCCAAATGAAATCTTATTCTTGTAGCGCAAGGAGTCATATTTCAGTGTCGGAGTTTCTAAGAAATTCAATTTACCTCCTACTCTTACGCGTTAGGGCAAAGTTTTGATTGCGAATAGCATCTCTACTCTGATCGATGTCTTCAGTTCTCTGATAGTATTTCCCTCTTACGTCTGTAACTGAAGTATTCTCATATATATATATATGACGTCCCTTTACCCAGAATCCTTTCATTTCTCCAAACTTAAATTTCTTCCCAGTATTGCAAACTCAAATCTTCTTCTGTATATATAAAATAAAGGTTTAAAGGCAGCACAAGAATCGTGATCAGAGAGAACCCTGATACGATATTGGGTTTAAATCGAGATTGATATGTTTCTTGATTTTGTCTTGTACAAATTACTTCATACTACAAACATATTTTAAGTTTGGCATTGCCTTGATTTTTAGGCTTGTTCAAATTGATACCAAAGTAGGCTTATTTCCAGCTTGACGAATGATATAAGCTTAAAAACTGTCACGGACAGCTTAATATAAGCCTATTCTATAGACATGTCAAGCTTTAGTTAAACTTAATTTGTTATTGGAAAAAGGATTAAATAAAAATGTGAGAAGTTGAGTTGTGAAATTGGACAATTTATGTATACTAGAAAAATTAGTACCAAATGATCTTAAAACGGATCCTAAAGGACTTCCTTTTTATTTGAAGTGATTGCCAGAACCAATAAACTGAAGATCTTCGAAAGGGATTGAAATATAATCATTGTGGAAAACAATTGTTTAGTTTTAAATATTTATTGTAGAATTTTTGTGTCTTTATATTTAACCTCTCATAATTTTGAACAGTAGAAATATGAAGTTGATATCATAATAAAATTATTATCGATGCAGAACAGCTAGCGTAATCTAGGTTACTTTATGCAACCTAGTGAATTTAGTTAAGTAACATTATCGTAAGGTGGCTTAGATTTTCAACGACGATCAGTCAATAATAGTTTATCTTGTAATTTGTCTTATAATATTCATTGAAGTATTCAGTATTTTAAATTCTTTTATTTAGCAACATTGAGTTAACAAATATTTTTTAGTTGTTCTTTATTTTCGTTGTTTTTAACTTTATCGTTGTCCTTTTGTGTTATTTTTTATCGCACAGATTGGGAAATTACAAAGTGTTCTTTAAATAAGGGAATGATTTTGTTGCATAAAAACAGGTACACAAAACTTTCTGAAGTTACTTTTATTTTACAGGTCGTTTAGACTCGGAATGACAAAATGTAAGGAGTATAATGTCGGCCAAATTATCTTTTCTAACCAGGCAAAAATTTTGAGCTCATCGAGTTACAGTAAGCAAAACTCTTTTTTGTCGATGGCGAGTAGACAGCAATAGCCAGGGTACTCATATTTTACGAAAGGATCACACATAGCCTGTAGATGATTTTAGGCTATACTAATTGGTGATAGGCGGTATTCTTTCCATGGTTTCCATGTTTTTACTATTTTAATTTTAAAAAAACTCATTTCACCCATTACCTAAGAACGTCTAATGCAACGGTAGCAAAAAATTGGTTTGGGACAGTGAACAACCCTGTACATTTTTTTACCTACACAAGAACTATCACCTAATTATCGTTGTGCACTCTGTCACTAATTTTTGTTATCGTTAAGCGAGCCATTTCTTATGTACCGAGTGAAAATGCTTTTTTGTTTACAGTACAGTTACCGTGGTAATCACACCACGTACTGGCACTTTCTATAGCCCTAAAGTCGTTTTACGAACTAGTTGTGATTGTCTTATAAAATGCGGTTTGTCGTATAGTCGCCGTCGATCGTCAAGAACTTCGCTCGCTGTAAGTCGCTCAGTTCAAGATTCACTGAGCTGACATCATATTCGATTCATAATGTCATCCATTCCACCAATTTTATCATTTCTTAGTTTTTGTGTACCAGTTAGTTATTACACAATAAAATCACGCCCTTACTTAAAGAATACCGTACACTTCCAAAATGATTTGAAATGGGGTGGTTCTTCAAAAACTTTCTGAAGTGTACCCAAAGGTAAATTAATAGGGTAAAGTTTTTTTTTTTTTAATCATGCCCTTTAGGTACACGGTAAAATACGGTTTCTTAAAATTGAGGAAAAAATAGTTCTTATCTATGCACCGAGAAAATATTTTCGTAAAAATTAGATATCGGCATTCATATTTAATTGAAAATAAGTACCTACTGATTTGGAAATAAGACCAGTGATCTCATTTCTAAACCGACATGTTCTCATTTTCAATTATATGAGAATAATCATTTTTAAGCAAATTGTTTCTCGGTGCATAGATAAGAACTCTTTTTTCCTCAATTTTAAGAAACTGTTTTTTACTGTGTAACTTTAGGAAGATTTCAAGAACCACTCGCTTTAAAATCAGTTTGGAATTGAATTTTATTTAAGGCTTTTTAATGCATCTAAGGCTCAGGCCGGGATAGGGGAGGGGAAAGGATTCGGGAAGGTGTCGGCCAGGGCCCGTTGAAGGTGCCATACCGGCATTTGCCTGGTGTCACTGAGAAAATCTCCTGCAAAAACCTCAGTTAGGATGGACGGTGGCTGGGATCGAACCCACGACCTCCCGAAGGCTACTCCAACGCTCTACCTCTGAGTTACGACGGATCGGTAAAAATTAGTTTGGAAGTTCACGGTATCCTTCAGGGGAACACGTGAAAGAACAACACATTTTTCTCTGGATCGCCCCCAAAAACCTTCAGCCTTCAATATTCATAAAATACGAATTTTTGAATTTTTTAAAAATAATTTTAAAGATATTAAGGAACTATATATCAGCTTTCATATTCTGCATGAATTCAACACACTTTGATATGTAGTAGTAAACAAAAATTCAAGTTTGACATTCAATCCCTTACATGCGAAACAACGCTCTGAAAATCGAAATTTCTCCATTTCTATAGTTATATTTGGATACCATTTTGATTACGTGTTAGACTGTTCATACAGAGGACTAAAGTTGTCAATCAAACTTTAATACGAGAAATAGTTTTTGTTTGAATGTTTAATGCTGAATCAGTTTGCAGATGTTACATTTCTCGTAAACGTATGCAAATACACATTTTGGCATGCACTACAAAAAATGCAACAATTAATCAATTATTATAATAATATCCACTGGCGTTAGAGACCGAAAGGTCCTCAGCCTGTCCCAACGCCATCTGTCCGCGGCTGGTGGAACTGCATCCACCTGAGTGACGGCGGTGTGGTCAGTACTGCGTGCCACCTGGCCACGAACAGGCGTATCAGGTGCTTTCTAGATCGAGTGGCCGTCACGTCTTTATTCACGTGACTCCCCAATTTGCCTCACGACACTGTGTGGACGCCGAAAAGTGGGACTCCAGCCGGGAATTGAACCTGGCACTACATGAATCCAACGCTCAAATCACTAGACTATGGAGCCCCATTTCATCAATTATTGGTGACAAAAATAAAAGAATACTGGTTTTGAAGCTATTCACATGAAAGGGATATAAATATTGAAAAACAAATGAAAGTAGGGCGACCAAATCAATTATATCAGGGTCGTTTTAAATGATTTGACCAAATCCATTATTAACCAATTATTTTTTATTTGATAGCCACAAAAACACTCATTTTATTTTTATTATAAAATAAATACTTGATTCGGTCAATCTAGAAAAAATATTATTAATGCATTAGTTGTGCTTTGGAACCTATGGCTCATCAAACTTATGGCAGTAAAAAATCACAAAAGTGCACTTTCAACATACAGTGATAATTTTCTGGAGCAGCTTACCCACATGTCACAGCTTATTTTGACCAAGAAAATCTTTAGCTTTAATTTGACGTCCAATTCAACCTAATTGGTTTATAAATAAGAAAATTAGAAAGTTTTTTTGTCATTCGACGTATGTATAATAGACAATATCAATGGTAACCCGCTATTTTTAATAATTTTTCCTGTTTTTTTGTCAGAAAAATAAAAACAAATGATCTTACATCATGGGTATAAAAAAAATTAAACAATATCTGAGATATGAGAGTACGGCCGAATATTTAAAATCAGGCGATTTGGCGTGAAATGAACTGTATACAATTTTAAAATATACTTTAAATTTATTGATTATCTCATACAATAAAGAGATCAAAATTTCGTAAAAAACTTTGTAATATTAACTGCTTTTACGTTAAGCGAAAACTGCAATTCTCAAGGAAGAAACAACATTTTGTAATAGAAAAAAAAATACTGACTTTCGATTTGTTTTGCATTAATTAATTAATACATGACAAAATGTAAACCCAAAACAACAATATCCGACTACACCTCTTTTGTCAATCAAATAACGAAAATAAAGCTTGTTATCTCACTAAAATGTCCTGTAAAGATATTTATACGAAACAGCGAGAAAGGATACACTAATCTAATTATACAGTATTATCCAGATCTTTTAATTATTATAAACAAGCCATGTATTAGAAAATATTATCTACGTATCAAGCATTTTAAGCTCATCTGTTTGCTACATGAACTAAGGTAAGATAAAGATTAATGATTTCGTGACATCCCCAAAATTTCTGATACGTTAAATTTTGCAATTTCACTGCATTACTAAGAATGGTTTCGTTACAGTTTTCACCGCAAGGTGACTCCAGAATTTCTGTTTGCATTCTGTATGAAAATGGTCAACTCAAGAACTCTTGGTAAACTAACGCCGTAACTGTGAATGTACTACAAATTTTCCAGGTTCCTATACCGGACACCAAAGAATATGATGCAGTGCATCGAATTATTAAATTAATATGCACTTTTATGCTTTACATTATCTGTGTGTTTTATGTATTAAGTGTTCAGATATTTAAGATCTTTTTAAAATTTTAACCATTCCAGTCCTTACGGCTGTAATAACTTATTAACATTAGGTTCTGACGTATATGACGTAAATTATGTATATTAGAATCTTATGTATATTTTCAAGTCGAAATTAGGTATTTCGACCTATTTTCCTATTCACACAAATAGCAGCTACTACTACTGTTGACTGAGTTTTGACTATTAATTGTTTTTAATAAACTGTAGTCACTAATTGCATATTTCATAGTGGATTTGATCTCAAAGGAAATAGAAAAGGAAGCAGTGTAACGTGTCACCTCTTGGTATTAATTTGAAAATGTCTTTCTATTTAAATTTAGAGTACTTTCTCATTAACTGTTTTGGGTTGTCTTATGAATCAACAGTAATAAGGACTTATTGGTAAATCTAATACGGTATGCATGTTATATACAGGATGTTGAGAAACAGTACAGACAAAATCACCACACAAAATTCTTAACGTGAAAATAAGAAAAAAGTATAGACAGTGCACAAATGTTTGCTCTCGGCGCTATAGGCTGACGAAAGCGTGGATAAATGAACTCTAGAGCTTGATATTTGCAATATCATTAACAGTAGAACAGAGGCGACATGGTACGCCAGTTTTTGGTACAGGTATTTCAATTTCAATTTCAATTCATTATTTCCAATATTCTTATTACATTATATTTACAGGTTATAGTCAGATTTAAGAAGAATCCTAGCTTCAGCCGTTTTTGGATTCTCCTTTTATTTATGTCACATAAAAGTGGTACATTCTAGTTTCGTGCTAGATACAAAGTTTAACAAGCACAATGCAAAAACACTAAAATTACATAAATACTTTTATAAAGTTTTTTTTTAAAAGAAAGAAAAAAAGAGAACAATCTAAAATATTACCAATTGACGTACAAACATAAATCACATAAAACACTCATATTACTTAAATACATACATATTAACAACAATATTAACTGCATTGATAACATATTATTATAGTTAAAACGAGAAACAATTCTAAACGTAATCAATCGCAATGCAAAACATGATAACATATGAAACTTGTGGACATCTTAAGAATAATAGTACCATTGATGGTTAATTACAAAAAAACATACCAAACAACAAAGGACCAAATAAACAAAAGAGTAACTATACAAAGAGCTAAGACAAAGATAAGAGCAAGCGAAGCAACAAGAGAAGACGGAAATGTAATAATTGTGAATAAGATGTTATGTACAAATTGGTTATTATCATTTTTTTTCTCAGAACCTATTTTACTTTTTCCAGTAGAATGTGCTTTAAAGCATGCTGAAATTGCATATAAGTTTTTATTCTAATTTCTTTAGGGAGAGTGTTCCAAATTAATGTAGCTCTGTAGCTGATACTGCGAAGACCATAGTTAAGGCGAGGGCGAGGAAGTGCAATTTTTTTATCTGTTTTTGCCCTTGTCGATATCTCATGTGAGGTGGGCGAAACGTCCACCGATAGTATATTTGTATTTCCAGATACTAGCTTATGCATTAGACAGGCTATTTTATATTTATATAGATTTTGAACCGTTAACAGCTTTAGTTCCTTAAATAACGGTGTTGTGTGTGCTAGGTAGTCTGCATTCTTTATTAATCTAACGGCTTTCTTTTGTAAGATGTTAAGACGTTTCTTATTATACTCACTGAGATTCGCATACCAAGATTCGACACAGTACGACAAGTATGGGTGTATGAATGCATAGTAATATATTCTTCTTATATTTTCTGGAAACATCTTGGAAAGTTTGCGAAGTATTCCAATGTGACATGATATCTTTTTGCATATCTCTGAACAGTGTTTGTCCCATGAAAAGAATTCGTCAAACCACACACCGAGATATTTTATGTTGTTCACAACACTTATCTTATCGTTACCGATTTTAATGGGATATTTCACTATAATTTCCTTTTTCTGCCTATTTATGAAAAAGATGCACTTTGTTTTGTCGGTGTTTAATGTCAGTTTATTATATTGAAACCAGCTGGAGAGATTTTCTAAATCCTTGTTAGTGTCATTCTGTACGTTTTTTAATGTTGAACCCTTATTAAAAATTACTGTGTCATCTGCGAATAGTAATGACTTACTCTGTTTTAGGCATGATGGTAGGTCGTTTATATATAGAAGAAACAATAATGGCCCTAAAATAGAACCTTGTGGAATTCCGCAATTCACTGATGATAAGCAAGACTCTACATTATTTACATACGTATATTGGTTTCGGTCTTGGAGATAACTTGTTAGTAGTTTATGAGTTACGCCTCGTAAACCATAACCGTGTAGCTTTTGCAGGAGTATGCTATGGTTTACTGTATCAAATGCCTTCCTCAAGTCAATGAAGACCCCAATCATATAATTACTTTCTTCAAGCGTTCCGGATATAAAATTTGTCAAACTATTTACAGCCAGCTGTGTAGATTTATTTTTCTGGAACCCATATTTTTCTTGGGTAATTATATTATGCTTTTCAAGAAAAGACATTAGTCTAGTTAGGAGTACTTTTTCAAAAATTTTACTCAGCACAGGAAGGATGGATATTGGCCGGTAATTTGCTTTGTCGGTTCTGTTTCCACTTTTATATATGGGAATTATTTTAGCAATTTTTAGAGTATCTGGGAAGATGCCTGTGCAGAATGACAGATTAATTATATGTTTTAAAACTGGTGCTAAGACTACAGCCCCACTCTTTATAATTTTTGTGTTTATACCGTCATGTCCCATACTTGATTTATTTTTCAGGCGATTAATAGTGTTTATTATTTCAGTTTCGGAGACAGGAGTAAGAAATATTGTTGATTGTGTTGGTTTTATACTTTTAGTTTGAGTATCGTCCGTGTGACTTTTAATGTCGGCAGAAAGTTTCGTACCAATGTCCGTAAAATATGTATTAAATTCATTAACTATTAACTTTTTATCTTGGATAATTTCTTTAGATTTATCAGTAATGTTTATTTCGGTATATTCATTGTTATTGTTTTTATTTAAGGCAGAATTTATTATTTTCCATTTCAGGTTTGTATCCGACCCTGCCCGAAGCATATTTTCCATATAATAGTTGTTTTTTGCATTTTCGATAAGTTTTTTAAGAATATTGCGATACAGTTTGTATTTTTGTTGAAGATTTAAATTAAAAGGATTTTTACAACTTTTCTTCCAGAGTGTATCTTTTTTCTTAATTGATTTTAAAATAGAGGTGGTAATCCATGGCTGTTTCTTTATTTCGTATTTACAGTGCAATCTCTTTGTCGTTGTAGCTTCCTGAACGTACTTTCTAATGGTAGTCTGGAGAATTTTGATTGCCTGTGTAGGACATGCTGTTCTAAATATCCCAGTTTCGGCCCAATCTGTGTCATTAATATTTTTTGCAATTTTGGAATAGTCGTAAACACGCGTATTGATATAAGATTTTTCTGTATTTTCAATTTTTGAATTCAGAAACATATATATTGGATAATGATCGCTGATTTGTGTGGTTATTGCCCCAGAATTTATATCTACGACTAGAATATTTGTGCCGATGTGATCGATTACGCTACGAGTATTTCCATCTACTCTTGTGGGTACCGTAATGCACATTTTCGTATGGTTGCTATTTAACATATTTGTGTAGCCAGCGCTTTCTTTCTCATTATTTAGATGGATATTAATATCACCTGTAAAAATACAATGCTTACCTTCGTTGTTGATCTTATATAAAATTTTATCAAGGCAGTTGTTAAAATCGTCATATTTTTTGTTAGGTGATCTACAGATGCTTATCAGAATAATGGAAACACCTGTAGTTGGCAACACGTCAGATGTATGGGTTGGCAGTGGTGTCGTGGCGACCGCAGCGCCGGACTGCTGGTGGTGGTGTGTTAGGTCGGTCTCCATACTAGGTCAGGCGTCGTGGAACAGGAGTGTGCAGTGGCTGCAGCAGACGGAGGTAGTGTAAAATGGGAGACCTCTCAGAGTTTCAAAGAGGGCAAATTGTTGGTGCGCGGTTATGTGGAGTGAGTGTGACGGCAGTGGCTAGTGTGTTAAGTGTGTCGCCAGGGACAGTGTCGAAGGTGATGACGGCCTACACAACACACGGGAAAACCACATCGGGGAAGCGGAACAGTGGGCGGAAGAAAAGCATCAGTGACAGGGCACGCCGGGTATTAAAGCGCATTGTCACGCGGAACCGTCGTGCCACTGCGGCGCAAGTGACGGAGGAACTCAATCAGCACCTCCCCCAACCTGTTTCGACAATCACAGTCCGCCGCGAATTACATGACATGAACTTACGGGGTCGTGTTGCACGGGCCAAACCTCTCATCAGGGACCAGAACGCTTTAGCACGCCGCAAATGGTGCCGCGACCATGCAACTTGGACCGTTGACGACTGGAAACGTGTGGTATGGTCGGATGAGTCACCATTCACCCTATTCCAAACCACGGGCCGTGTTTATGTGTGGAGAACGCCCAAAGAAGCGTATGATCTGCAGTGTCTCCGCCCAACTGTGAAACATGGCGGCGGCACGGTGATGCTGTGGGCCGCAATATCATGGTTTTCATTGGGTCCTGTGGTCACACTTCGCGGACGCATCACTGCCAACGATTATGTCGCAATTTTAGGAGACCACTTGCATCCTATGGTCCGGATGTTGTTCCCGGACAATGACGCCATATTCCAGGATGATAATGCACCCATTCACACAGCTGGAGTTGTTGCAGCGTGGTTTGAGGAACATCGGGATGAAGTTCAACACCTCCCCTGGCCCGCCCAATCCCCAGATCTCAACATAATTGAACATCTGTGGTCCATCTTGGAAACACGACTCCGGCGACGATTTCCACCTCCATCCTCTCTCACAGAACTGGCCGATGCCCTGCACGAGGAATGGTGTAATATTCCACTTGCTACCATTCACGACCTCTATGAATCCATCCCACATCGCATCAAGGCTGTTCTGAAGGCGAAAGGTGGCCCGACACCATATTAATCTGGTAAGTTGCACTTTCGTTCAGGTGTTTCCATTATTCTGATAAGCATCTGTATATATAACCCCAATTATAATGTTCTTTGATCTTTGATTGTGTATTTCAATCCAAAGCATTTCACAAAATTCTATTTTATTCATTTCATTAAGATCTTCGCGTATACTGTAACGTAATGAGCTATTAATGTAGAGTCCAACTCCACCATGCCCTTTGGTAACAATAGCGTGTTTATAATTTCTTATTTTACACTCAAAGGAATAATTGTTTAAGGAGAAATACTTCGCTTGCTCGGTGTGTACAAGATGTGTTTCGCTAATAGCAATTACCAAAAATTCTGTTCGTAAGTTTGACAAAAATGTGACCAAATCGTCATATTTGGTGCTTAAGTTTTGCGTGTTTAGGTGGAATAATGACAAATTATTTTTAACAACAGGGGTGAAATTTTCGCTAACAATACTCTTACAGTTTAAACGAGGGTGAGTATAGTTAAGAATAGGATCTTGAATATCTGGTATCATAACAACGATATAAGTATTTACACTGGTATATATTTACACAACTTCGGAAAAAAAAAATAAAGTGATACAACAGGAGCATACCAAGTTAACAGATTTTCTGTACGTCAGCCGGGCTGCCGATGATGATAGCCTGTCATCCGACGTCTTTCTTGCGTAAATTGTCCCGTTTGCATCTGTCCATACGTATGCCCATCTAGCTTCCTTCTTTTTAGCTACCGCTCAGTGATGCCAGATACAGAATTTTGAATTATGCCAAAAGCCTATTTAAATTATGCTAAATTCCTTCAAATTATGCTAGATTTAAATTCAACACTTCCAAACTTCCCGCACGAAATCTATATCTCAACTAAACTTATTCAAAGTAACCCCTTCTTTTTATTACAAGGAAGCTGGAAGGAAACCTCAATTTCCCACGCAAACAAGAACGCAAAATGTCTAAAAATGGTGAAGTCAGGAACTTAACAAATTTCCAAGAAAACAAGATTATAGCCAAAGGAGAAGCTTTAAATGAAGGAACAAATTGACACAAAGCTTGCCACCCACAGATTGCAATGTACTTCTGTGTGCAAGCCACCTGCGCCAGACACATCACTGGGCCAACGTGATTTATCTCTTTAATCTTTATATTGCTATACTTCAAACGAATATATTTGCCTCCGACAAACGACACAGCCAAGATTTCGGAAAATGACTCTTTCCTTTCCCCATTGTCTCAAAGATCGCCCAAGGAAGCAGGGACCAGCTATGAGCTATAAACTGTCTCTTTCTTTGTTTTGTGAAGGCAGTTGCCTCCCGCTGCTGGAGCCAGATGTCATCATCTGTATGAATGAGTGGCGAAATTG